>JAQZBX010011638.1:0-42402 GCA_029593785.1 Cabassous unicinctus | reverse complement strand
GCTCTGCCACATTCTCCAAGGGAGCAGCAACAGTCCCCCAAGTGCAGGGGCAATGACTCCCAAAGGAGGATGATCCACTGATGGGCCCTTGTTATTGATGACTAGCCTTATGAGTTTTTACTCTTGAAATTGAAACTTAGCCTATTGTTATGGGGTGCCTAAGGGTTGCCTCCTGATAGCCACCTTGTTGCTGAAATGTGGCCTTTCTCTAAGCCAAACTCAGCATATGAATTCATTACCTTCCTCCCAGCATGGGATATGACTCCTGGGGATGAGCCTCCCTGGAACCAAGGGATTACTACCAAGTGCCAACTGTCAATACAACTGGAAATAGACCTCAAATAAAAGGGGGGGAGAGGTAAAGACAAATGAGCTCATATGGCTAAGAGACTTCAAATTGAGTCGAGAGGTCATCCCAGAGGTAATGATTATGCACATCTCACTAGGACCTCATAGGCTTCCAATGTGGATATCACCCCAAATAAAGGGGCTCCTAAGGGCTCTGGGGACACCCAGGTCTTATATCAGGGTGGATAGCCCCAGAGTTTGGTGCCTTATCAGTGGGCCTTACTTTAATATCCTTGCTCCTGAAAGTGAGAGAGTTGAATTCAAATATGTCTTCCCTGCACATGGTCCATCTGTCCCTTCTGTTCAAACCTATACATGGTGCTGGAGTTTGTAGGTGTATATCCAGAGACTGGAGTCTTTCAGCTCTCCATGGGCCAGCTGGGCCCAGAATCTCAGTGGAGCTGCAACTCCTACTCTAGACAATGGCCATCCCATGGAATGGAGAGAGTCTGTGGCTGTGGGTGAGATATTCCTGTTTATCTTATCTGTGGGATGTAAGCCCCCTCTCAGTTGGAGTTGGGGTGGACATCACCATCCCAGACTCCTCAGGTTGAGGGAAGAGCTATGGACTAGAGTAGACTTACTGGTATTATGTTATAGACATATTGTGATTCAAGCAATGGAAGAAATTACAACATTAATGTGGAGCCAGTGGCCACTGGATGCTCTGGAGGCAGGGAGAGGGAAAAGCAGTTGTAATACAGGGGCTTTTTCGGGACTTGGGAATTGTCCTGAGTGACATTTCAATGACAGATATAAGCCATTTTATATCATCATATAACATGCAGAACTGTGGGCAAGAAAGTGTGGTCTACAATGTGAACTATAGCCCAGCTTAATGGCAAAGCCCCAGGATGTGTATATCCATTGCAGGTGATGTGCCACCCTAATGAAGGATGTTTATGTGGGAGGTTGTAGGAGGTGTGGGAGTTGGGGCCTATGGGAATCCCTTTAATTTTTGTGTAGCATTTATGTAATATAAGTATCTTTTTAAAATTTTTTATTAAAAAAAAATAAGCTATACCAAATACCTGGAGGAATTGCAGAGATTAGTGCCATCATCAAGGATCTGAAAGAAGCAGGGGTGGTGATTCCCATCAAATCCCCATTCAACTCTCATATTTGGCCTGTGAAGAAAACAGATGGGTCTTGGAGGATGACACTAGATTATTGTAAACTTATGCATGTGGTGTCTCCAATTGTAGCTGCTGTCCTAGATGTAGTATCATTGCTTGAGCAAATCAACACATCCCCTGGTACCTAGTATGCAGTTGTTGAGCTTGCAAATGTGTTTTTTTCTTTGTCAATTGCCATTAGTAAGGACCACCAGAAACAGTTTGCTTTCAGCTGGCAAAGCCAGAAACATACCTTCACTCTACTAGCCCAGAGGTATATCAACTCTCCAGCCCTACATCATAATATTGTCCACAGGGACCTTGATCATCTCTCCTTCCCACAAGACATCACATTGGCCCATTATCTTGATCACGTTGATAAGACCTAGTGAACAAGAAGTAACAAAGACTCTAGACTTATTCATAAGGCATTTGCATCAGAAAGGATGGAAAATAAATCCAACAAAAATACAGGGGTCTTCCACCTCAGTGAAATTTCTAGGGGTCCAGTGGTCTCTGTCTGGCATGTGGAGACATGCCTTCTAAAGTGAAGGATAAGATATTGCATCTGGCCCTTCCTCATGACCAAAAAGGAGACAAAACACTTAGTTTGTCTCTTCAGATTTTGAAGGCAACACATTCCTCATTTGGGTGTGCTACTTTGGCCCATTTACTGAGTGACCAGAAAAGCTGCTACTTTTAATTGGGGACCAGAACAAGAGGAGGCTGTGCAACAGGTCCAGGTTGCTGTACAAGCTGCAATACCACTTGGGTCATATAATCCAGCATATCCAATTGTGCTGGAAGATTCAGTGGCAAATAGAGATCCTGTCTGTAGCCTCTAGCAGGCCCCTATAGGACAATCATATTGCAGACCTTTAGGATTTTGGGAAAAAAGCCCTGTCATCCTCTGCAGATAATTACTATCCTTTTGAGGAACAGCTTTTGGCCTGCTACTGGGCCTTGGTAGAGACTGAATGCTTAACTATGTGCTATCAAGTTACCATAAGACCTGAGTTGCCTATCATGAAATGATTATTGTCTGACCCACCAAACAATAAATTTGGGCATGCACAGCAGCACTCCATGATAAAGGGGAAGTGGTATATATGAGATAGGACTTGAGTGGGTCCCGAAGGCAAAGTAAGTTACATGAGGAAATAGTCCAAATGCCCATGGCCACCACTCCTGCCATGTTACCTTCTCTTTCTCATTCTACAGCTCTGATTTTTGGGGAGTCCCTTACAATCAGTTGACTCAGGAAGAGATAACTAAGGCTTGGTTTAGAGATGGATCTGCACGATATGCTGGAACCACCCAAAAGTGGACAGCTGCAGCACTGCAGTCCTTTTCTGGGACATCCCTGAAGGACAGTGGTGAGGGAAAATCCTCCAGTGGGCAAAACTTTGAGCAGTGCACCTGGTTGTTCATTTTGCTTGGAAGAAGAAATGGTCAGAGGTGCATTTGTACACTGATTCATGGACTGTTGCCAATGGTATGGCTGGATGGTCAGGGAATTGGAAAGAACATGTTTGGAAAATTGGTGGCAAAGAGGTCTGAGGAAGAGGTATGTGGATAGACCTCTCTGAGTGGGCAAAAACCATGAATAAATTTGTGTACCACATGACTGTACACCAGAGGGTAACTTCAGCAAAGGAAGATTTTAGTAATCAAATGGATAAGATGACCCACTCTATGGTTAACACTCAGCCTCTTTCCCCAACCACTCATGTTATTGCCCAATGGGCTCATGAACAAAGTGGCCATGGAGGTAGGGATGGAGGATATGCATGGGCTTAGCAACATGGACTTCCCTTCACCAAGGTTGACTTTGTTACAGCCACTGCTGAGTGCTCAATCTGTCAGCATCAAAGACCACCACTCAGCCCCCTATTTGGCACCATTCATTGAGGTGACCACTTGCTACCTGGTGGCAGGTTGACTACATTGGACCACTTATACCATGGAAGGGGCAGGGATTTGTTTTAATGAGATTACACACATACTTCAAATATGGGTTTGCATTCCCTGCATGCAATGCTTCTTCCAAAACTACCGTCCATGGGCTTATTGAATATCTTATCTACCACTATGGCATTCCACACAGCATTGCTTCTGATGAAGGAATACATTTCACTGAAAATGATGTGTAGAAATGGGCACATGCCCATGAAATTCACTGGTCTTACCATTTTCTCCATCATCCTGAAGCAGCTGGAATGATAGAACTGTGTAATGTCCTTTTGAATGCTGAATTATGGTGTCAACTAGGTGGCAAAATAGTGCAGGGCTGGAGCAATGTACTCCAGAAAGCTGTGTATGCTCTATATCAATATCCACTCTATGGTGCTGTTTCTCCAATAGCCAGGATTCATGGGTCCAGGAATCAAGTGGTGGAAATAGGAGTGGCACTACTCACTATTACCCCTAGTTACCCACTGGGAATATTTTTGCTTCCTTTCCCTGAAAACTTAAGCTTTGCTGGTCTACAGGTCTTAGTTTCAAAGGAAGAAGTCATGCCACCAGGGAACACACAATGATTCCATTTAACTAGAAGTTAAGACTGCCACCTGACCATTTTAGGCTCCTCTTACCTCTAAAGCAACAGGCAAATATAGGAATTATTGTACTAGCTGGGGTGATTGATCCTGACTATCAAGGGGAAATAGGACTGCATCTATATAGTGAGGGTAAATAAGAGTTTGCCTGGAAAACAGGAAATCCTCTAGGGTGTCTCTTAGTACAGCCATGCCCTGCAATCCAAGACAATGGAAAATTGCAAAGACATAATCCAAGAAGGACTAACAATGTCCCAGAATTTTCAGGAATGAAAATTTGAGTCACCACAACAGGCAAAGAACCACAGCCAGCTGAAGTGCTTGCAGAGGGTAATGGGAACATGGAATGGGTAGTGAAGAATGTAGTGATAAATATGAATTTTGATCAGGTGGCCAGTTACAGAAATCAGGACTGTAATAGTCATGAATCCTTCTTCCTTGTTTTTTTATAAGTATGATTATATATGTACATAAAATGAATTTCTTTGTTTTCTTCCCCAACCTTTTCCCTTATCATAGGACAAGATGTATTAGTTTCATGTCATAATATTTAAGGATGTCAAGTTCAAGAGTGAATATTACCCAAGGACTCACATCCTATTCTGTAAGGAATTAAAGCATTTCCATTAGTGTCCAATAGTAGATGGAGTGGACATCACCATTCCAGTCCCCTCAGGATTGGGGGAAGAGCTATGGACTAGAGTGGACTTAATGGTATTCTGTTGTAGACATATTGGGATTCAAGCAATGGATGAAATTTTAAGAGTGAGGTTAAGCCAGTGTCTACTAGATGCTTTTGGGGTGGGGAGGGGAAGAGCAGTTGTAATACAGGGGCTTTTTCAGGACTTGGGGTTGTCCTGAGCGACGTTGTGGTGACAGATATAGGCCATTTAACAGCAGCATATACCATGCAGAACTGTGTGGGAGAGAGTGTGGCCTATGATGTGAACTGTGGTCTATGCTTAGTGGCAAAGCCCCAGGATGTGTATATCCATTGCAGTTGATGTGACACACTAATGAAAGAGGTTTATGTGAGATGTTATGGGAGGTATGGGAGGTGGAGATAATGGGAATCCCTGTAATTTTTGTGTAACATCTATGTAATCTAAGCAACTTTAAAACATATATGAAAGAAAAAATTAAAACATGAAAAAAAATAAGTAATGTGTTTGGTAGCTGAGTTGAGAGGTTGTGGACTGTGATGGTTAGGCTAATTTGTCAACACAGCCCAGTAGTTTTGCCCAGTTTTTGGTCAAGCAAGCTCTGTAATAATTGTAATATAAGCACATTCATGGGCTTTAGTTATCAGTGAGTTTACTGCAGAGATGGCAGATTACATCTACAATCAACCTGGGACATTTCAGTCAGCAATGAATGACATTGTATCTACTCACTTGAATGCCTTAAAAGGGGAAGTGATTTCAGAATTCAGAGAGAATTTCACAGCTTGCCTTTGGACAGCAAACATCTCCTGGAAACTCATCAAGGACTTTCACTGGACTTTCATTGGTGCCCCTGGTTTACAGACTCCCTGTGGAACTTGGACTTGTGTATCCCCATAGCCATGTGGGAAAATCTTATAAATCTCCTACTATTTAGAGATATCTCCTGTTGATTCTGTTACCCAAAAGAACCATGACTAATACAGATGTAATGAGTTGCAAAACTAACTGAAATAAAATACTTTTGCACTAAACACTGTGAAATTAATTTAGAAATAAATAACAGAAATATAAACTTAATATTTCTATACATTTGGAAATAAGCAATAAACCATTCAAATTCATGGTTTAAAGGAGAAATGCTGGAAAGGTGAACATGGATATAAGAAACATATAATACACAAAATTTGCAGGGGCATATAATACTTGTTAAAGAGGAACTCATGTTCTTGGAGCTTATCTATTCCTCTGGGTATGGGACCACTTGATTGGATTTAGTTCAGGTGGGGGGCATTTTATTGGATTGTTTCAGTGAGGCATGACCCAGGGTGGATCTTGGTCCTCTTCCTGGAGTCATTCATATATGGGGGACTGAAAACAGAGACACAAGGGTAAAGCAATGGATACAGAGAGTCCCTGTGAAGGTGAGAGAGAGGTTCTGGAGATGGGAGGCTGGAATCAGCAGAGCACAGAGTCACAGAAAGTGGTTCCAGTGAGGCTGAGAGAGAGGGCTGAATGAAATGAAAGTGATGACCCATATGCCTGATCACCTTCAGCTGAACTCTGGGAGAGAGGTTCACTTGAAGCCTTGATTTGGGGAGAGCCACCATTATGCCCTGCCTTGTGCCTGATCACCCATAGCTGAACTGAGAAAGAAAACCTTTTTAAATGATGCTGCCATTTGCCTGATTGCTCATAGCATACCATCTGTGAAACAGCATCTCTTATGATGCCTTGATTTCAGCATTTTCACAATCTCACTACAGTAAGCTTTTAAACCAATAAATTCCAACTGTAAAAGCCAACACGTTTTTGGCATATTGCTCCTAGAACCTTTTAGCAAACTAAAACACGTCCTTACCTCCAAGCTTTTATTTTGAAGCATGGTACATAATTATATTTAAGCATGTGTATAATGTAGACACTTAGTGTAGAGCTGAATTTAACTTTTTGATCTGACAGTGTAATTGCATATTGTACTAGGTTAATTAAGCTATTTTAAATTTATTGACTAGAAAGAAAAATTTGGTTTTATATCACTATAATTTATTGTTGTATAAATGTTTTAGTATAGTTTATCTCTATATTCAATATTTTATGTGTTCTTCAATTTTAAAAGTTTTATTAAAATTAAAATCCATGAAAACATGTGCAGATACTGTGATATTTGTGGATGAATATTCACAAATTGAGCAACCTATGTAATTATCAATGAGATCAAGCAATACATTATACCTGGTACTCCATAGTTCCTGTTTGTTTTTCCTTCCTGTCCCTAAACATGCACACTGCATTGCCCCAACTAATGACCACTATCCTGAATTCTAACTACATATACAGTTAACATATATAATTTTAAAATTTTTATATCCATGTATTCACACAGATTCCATTATATGTATAGGACAGGAAAGACAAGATGGCCAACAGAAAGGACAATTTGTAGAGCTTGGTAAAAACATCCATGCAGAGAGCTAGTCTAGGATATAGAATTTGTACACAGAAGTTTAATTTTATTAAACTTTTAAAATTAATTTGTTTACTTATGTTCTATTACTAACTATATCTTATAATTTTTCTTCTACCAATTTTG
Organism: Cabassous unicinctus; assembly: GCA_029593785.1. Taxonomy (NCBI): domain Eukaryota; kingdom Metazoa; phylum Chordata; class Mammalia; order Cingulata; family Chlamyphoridae; genus Cabassous; species Cabassous unicinctus. The sequence goes on along the minus strand of JAQZBX010011638.1, from coordinate 35,126 downwards.
GTAACTTGTTTTATGGGAGTTTGTCAATTGAATATAACATAAACCATACTCTATTAGGATTCTCTAGGGAAACAGAACCAACAAGATGAAAGTAGATTGGTTGATAGATCTTATAAATATTATTAAATTATTATAAGAACTGGGTCACTCATCTGTGGTGATTAGGCAGTCCAAATTCTCTAGGACCATCTACAGGCTGGTACTCCATTGAAGGTGTGTGATGAATTCCCATGAAGAAGTTTGCTGGATGAAGTACAGATGGAAATTCTCCCTTCCAACTGCTGAAACCACTTCTCCTAAAAACCTTCAACTGAATGGATCAGACTTCTCTCATTGTTGAAGGCAATCTCCTCAGTTGATTGTAGATGTTGTTAGCCATAGAGGCAAACAAATTACTGGTGATTTAAATATAGGAAATACCTTCATACTAAGAATCAGGCCATTGCTTGCTTAACCAAACAACTGTAAACAATTACCTAGTCAAGATGACACATGACCTTAACCATGACAGTCCACCCTTTGTCAATTTGTCACCCATATATATCTCTTTAAACTACACTTAGTCTCTAAATAGAATTATTAGCCATCATATATTTGCCTAACAATATTCAAATACCCCGTATACAACTGGAGGCACACTAACTTCCTCTAGAAGAGGGTACAAGTCCTTGGATAATATTCACTATTAAACTTGCTGTCTTATAAGTTAAATACTAAGACAAAAATTTAATCCAACTTATATCATATGATAAGGGGATAAACTGGGAAAGAAAAAACATATTTGATTGTTGTATATAAAAAAGCATACTCATAACAAAACAAGGAAGAAATATTCATGAATATCATAATCATCATTTCTATAACTAGTGATGTGGTCATAGCCCATATTTATAACAATCTTCTTCCACTAGCCATCCCATATTACTTTTCCCCTCAGAAAGCACCTCATATGGCTGTGGTTCTTTGCCTGGTGGGATGAACCAAACCTTCTTTCCTGAAGTTTAAGGTTCATTAGTAGTCCATCCAGGATTGGGTTGTTGTAGTTTTCCATTTGCTGTAATCTCAGCTCTTCGTAGAACTAAGACAGACCATAGGGAATCTCTTGGTTTCCAGTTAAATTCCTCTTTACCTTCATTACATAGTAGTGGTACTATTTCCCCTTGATAATAAGGATTGCTCACTCTAACCAGTTCAGCAATTCCCTTATTTGCCTGTTGATTCAGAGGCATGAGAAGCACAAAGAAGCTGGTTGGCAGTCTTAATTTCTACTTCAGAAGAATCATTGTTGTGTCTCATGTTGGAAGCACTCTTCATTTTGGTACAAAGACCTGTAGTCCAGCAGTGCTTAAGGTTGCATGGGCAAGAAGAAAAAAGTGTTCCTATGGATCACTAGGAATAATAGTGAAAAGTGCTACTCCCATTTTCACTCCTTGATTCCTGGATTCATGAATCCTGGTTGTGAGAGGACCATCACCATACAGTGGACACTGATTTAGCGCATATACAGGCTTCTTGCTCCAGCCCTGCTAGATATTGCTACCCATTTGGCACAGTATCTGAGTCTTCAAAAGGTTATTTCACCCTTCTATCAATCCGTCTGCTTCAAGATGATGGAGAACATGGTAAGTCCATAGAATTCCAGGAGCATGTGCACATTGCAGCATTTCATTTGCCCTGAACTTACTTTCTTAATCAGCAGCAATGCTGTGTGGAATGCCATGTAGGTGGATAAGGTGTGAGTCCATGAATGATAGTTTTGGAAGAACCAGTGAATGCAGGAAATCCAAAACCATATCTGGCATACATGTCCATTCTTATTAGAACAAAATATTTTCCCTTCCATGATGGAAGTGATCCAATATAATCAACCTGCCACCTGGTAGCAGATATACTACCTTAAGGTACCATGCCATATCAACGACTTAGTGTTAGTCTGTGTAGATGGCAAATTGGGCACTCAGCAGTGTCTGTAGCCAGGTCAGCCTTGGTGAATGGAAGTTCATTTTGCTGTGTCTGTTAGTAAGCCAAAGGGGTGCTGATGCAAAGTACCAGAAATCTGTTCATTTTTATAATGGGTATTTATTTGGTGTAAAAGCTTACAGTTTCAAGGTTCTAAAGAGTCCAACTCAAGGTTAGTTCCTTATCAACTCTGTTGCCAGGTGTTAAAGCAACATGGTGGGTGATGTCTGTGAGGGCTCAGCCTTCCTTTTTCCTCTTAAGTCTCCATGGGTCCAGCTGCCAGCTGTAGGCTGGCATAGGGCTCATCCCCCTTCCCAGGGCTCATTTCTCTCTGGGCTCAGCTGCTCTGCTGTCTTCACAAGGTTAGCTGTAAACTCTCAACTGAATGGCTCATCTCTCTTCCTGGGGCTTCTGCCATGTCTATGAAGGTGTCACCCCCTTGTGTATCTTCTCTGTGTATCTACTTCTCTATGTTCTTGATTGCACATCTCTTCATATATCCCACCAAGGTGGCAGGGACTCAAACTGAGTCACCCTAATCAAAAGTGGTCAAATTAAAGCCCTAATCACAACATAATTTAATCAAAGCATCTCAGCTGAATCTTATACAATCAAAGGGTATCTTGCCCAAAGGAACAGACCAGTTTACAAACATAATCAATATCTCTTTTTGGAATTCATAAATAATATCAAACTTCCATACTGTGCTCATGCATAATGTACATTCCTTCCTCAGTCAAATTTTTGTAATGAACTCCCCAAGGGGTCATAGTTGTGGACTGAGAAAGAGAAGGTAACATAGGAGTGGTGACCATGGGCATTTAGGCCATTTCCTCATGTAACTTACTTTTGACTTTGGGGCCTTCTCAAGCCCTATCTCATAAATACTACTTCCATTTTTATGATGGAATACTCTGTGCAAACCCAACTTTATGGTTTGGTAGGTCAGACAACATCAAGTTCATGAAGGGCAACTAAGGCCTTATGGTAACTTGGTGGCCCATGGTTAAGTATTTGGTCTCTGTTAAGGCCCAGCAGCTGGACAGAAGCAGTATGTTTTAAGTCAGCCACTCACACAATAAGACTCTGGATATCATTTATAGAAATCTCATGTCTGTGGATATACAAAATAAGATGTTCTTTCAGGACACATTTAGAAATTTTCATGCCTTTACTCCAGTGCTTAGAGGAGTAGTTATCTGCAGAGGATGGCAATAATTTTCTCCAAAATCCTAAGGATCTGTGATGTTATTTTCTAATATATACCTCCCAAAGTGTCCAGTCAGCATTGGTATTTCCCATCCCTGCATCCTACAAGGTCTTGATGATGACACTAATCTCTGCAATCCTTCCAGGAATGTGGTATTTCATTTAATTTATTATTTTGCTAGGTAGAGGCAATTCTAGCAGCTTCCTGTTGACATTTCCTACCATATCAGCCCTCACTGCACAAGCCAAAGAATCAATGTTGGGATTCTGCCAATTTCTGAAAATGTCTATTCTAATTTTGTTTCCTGGATTTTGGAGGATAACTATAGATATGAGTCTGGGGACACACTATACCCAATGTGGGATGGAATTGAGCTAAACCTCCACTGATACCCTGAACCCCATAAGCCCCTACTCTGACTGGTGGACCACAGTGACATTTTAGTCCTCCTAGAATTAATATCACTTTTGAGCCAGTGTCTTTCCTGAAAACATCTAATAATTTCCTTTTCCCCAGTGCACAGTTAACCTCATAAAATGCTGTAGGTCCCTTGGGAACAACTGGGAGGAGCATGAATAGTGTAAATTTTTGATAATGTAGTGGGTCTATTCCCAAGGGAACCCAATCATCTCTTCATTCAAGGGGATCTTGGTCTGTGATCTCTCTCAATTCCAGGGATTGATCAAGGGGCTGTGACTTTCTGTTTTTGTGATTAAACTTAGACTGTTAGTCACTTGACCTAGGTCTTTTTTCCTTATACAAATCAAGTGAGAATTTAGTAGACTTCCTACCTACTTTACTTCTAGATTTTGCAATGCCATAGATCTCTGCAAGTCAGACTATTCTGATTACTTCTTTGACTCTGCTGTCCATTTTGGTAGCCAGGCCCAGCTTGTCTTTGATCATTAATTGCTGCCTCTTGGCTTCTGCTTACTCATTTATTCTCATTGTGTTTAAGGATCAAAATTCATTAACAGCAATTCCCACAGTAATAGCTCACTTAGAGAAGAGAGCAACTACAAAGTTCATCAGGGATGATGGAGTTATTCCTCACATTCCTGGTGAAAGTTGTATACTCTGGACATTCTTGGGGTGTATGAACTGGACTTTTAACTTCAGGTAATATAGGTCATCTTTTTGTTCATGCTTCAGCCAAGCATCTAAACAAAATGTTAGAGTACTTTCTAACTCCTCAATCTACAACATGGAAACCAGAATCTTTGCTTAGTGACCCCATAAAAATAAATGCAGCCTGATTCAACGTTATGTTCCTTCCATCATTACCCCATACCAATAATATCCATTCCCAGGCATTCTATATGAATGCAGTTCTATTAGAGTATGGCATGCCTCCTCATTGGTCACACTTTTTATCTCAACTTTTGAGTTCTGTTGACACATCAATCTAGTCAGAGATCTGATAGAAAAGAGGGGTGGTGGGTGGTCATGAAAAGAATTAGAACTGTCTTGCAATTCATCTACTTTGGGGCATCCCATTGCAGTTTCATGTGGTGGAAAAGGATTAATCTCTTCATACAAAGATTTGAAGGCTCTTTCTTCATGGAAGGTAGTTATAGTTTTATCAGGCATATGAGGGTTAATTTTCTCAGGTAGAGATTGCATAGTTGATTCCTCAGGAAAGATTCAAGTTTGAGTGTGCAATTACTCAGGACAGATCATTACAGGATTATCTAGGAAAATTCAGCAGAATCTAAGTTTTCAATGTCCCTACCATCATCATCAATCCACATGTTCCCATTCTAATTTTAAGGATCTCATTCTTTTCCAATCATTGCCTTCACTTTGACATCAGACAAGTTTGGAAATACAATGCAAATTATGTCAGTCACACACAATAAAACTCTAGATCTCATTTATAGAAATCTCATGTCTGTGGATATACAAAATAAGATTTTCTTTCAGGATACATTTAGAAAATTTAATTCCCTTCCGCAGTGCTTAAGTTGGGAATTTGAAGCCTTCAGCTCATCCTTTTTATGAATGTATCCAGAGTAATTGGGAACATCCATTGAACATCATTATCCTTTTTAATTTCACAAAACTCTGGTAAGGTGTCAAATACACTCTCAACCAAAGCCTTGCCTCTTATGAACATTTCAGTAGCCATATCCAGTGGAAATATTTTGTGCTTTCTATTATCTATTCATGCCAAGGACAATCAGTGTCATCTTGATTGTCAGAAATTGAGTCATTAGTGCCCTTGAATATACTCAGATTAGAGAACCAATTCCCCAAATCCAAGAATCAATTGAGAAATCTCATCCTTAGATTCTTCCTCAAGAACTGCTCCTAGTACCACAATCTGTAATTTAAACATTTTGATAACTATAGAAATTGGCTCATGTGACTATGGGGATGAGCAAGTACAAATTCCATAGTTGCAGATGACAAGCTAGGAACTCCAATGAAAGTCTGTGATAAATTCCCCTGAAAAAGCTGGTTTGCTGTAGTAGAGATAGAAATTCACCCTTTGATGGCTGAAATCATGCCTTCTGTTTCTAAGGACTTTAAATGATTTCCCGAGACTTCTCTAATTGCTGAAAATAATGTCCTTAGTTGACAGTTGATGTCATAGGCCATAGATGCAATCAATTTACTGTAAATTTCAATCCATGTGATATCCTCACATGCATAATCAGGCCAGTGCTTGCTTAACCAAACAATTGGTCACCATAACCTAAGCAAGTTGACAAATGAACTTAACCATCACAATTATCATAAAATGTGCTATCGTAGCTACTTATAATATTATATGCATATGTATATAAACATATATATGGTAATTTATATGATATTTTTTCCTTCTTTCCTAATAGGTTATATGTTCCCTATTATATATTGGTCTCATCAAATAGTTATTAATTTCATTAGTTTTATTAAAAGTTAGTATTAGTTTTTCAGGGATTGATTTTTGGCTTTCTTTCGTCTCTTTATTATATGTATTTTTTCTATTTTGTTAATTTATGTATTTGTCTTCATTAGTTATTTGTATTTTTGAGTTTAATTTGTTATTTTCCTGGTTTTTAAGTAAAAATTTATATTACAGTTTTGCAGCTCTTCTTCTATTCTATTTGTTATCTTTAAGTCTATAAATTTCCCTCTAAGCAAGGGATTTGCTGCGTCCTACCAGTTTTGATATGTCTATATTGTAATTACTAGTTCAATTTCTTTTAAATTTTGCTTGTGATTTGTGCCTTAGTTATTTCAATATGGAACTAGACAAGATTATTTTTACAATACCATTTTTTTATTTTCATTTTAGTTCCGTTTAATATAATTCTTCTTGATAGATCAATTCTTTAAAAGTTTGCCATTTAATTTTTCCTGTTATCTGGCTGTTATTGATTTTAAATTTGATTTCATTATTGTAAAATAACATGATTTATATAATTTCAATAATATTAAGTTTTTAAAGGTTTTTTTTTTTGTGTTTTTTTTTGGTATTAATCATGACATGCTCTATATTTGTGAGTATTCCAAACAAACCTGAGAGGAATGTGTATTCTACTGTTGCTGGTTAGAACATTTTAGTAACATCACTTAGATGCAACTTAGATATTAGTTGATGGTGTTTTCAGATTTTCTATTTTCTTTTTAGTAACTCCTCTTATAGGGAGTGTTTAAATCTGCAGTTATAAATGTGGATTTGTTTATTTCTCCTTTTAATTTTGTCAGATTTTTATTTCATGTATTTTTCAACTATCTTCTTAGGATTATGTCTTTTTGGTACATTGACCAATTCATAGTTATGTAATGCCTCTTGTTGCAGTTTGATATTATTGGTGAATTCCAAAAAGAAATATAGGTTATGTTTGTAAACTGGTCTGTTCCTCTGAACATGATACCATTTGATTGTATTAAATTTAGACGTTTCATTTTTAATTGATTAAATTAAGGTTAGGACTTTGATTTGACCACATCAGTAGGAATGATGACTACCCACCCCCTTGATGTGTGAAAAATCACAAAGAAAATGTCACAGCTGAGGGGAGAGCTTAGTTTTGATGCTGGAGCCCCTGGGAGATAGACCAGCCTTTTGACTGATAACTTACAACTGGCCATGTGGAGAGAGAGCAGAGCAGCTGGGCCTGGAGAGAGATGAGCCCAAGGAAGAGAGATGAGCCTTATGCCAGCCTACAGATGAAACTGGGGTCATGAAGCCTTAAGAGGGAGAGTAAGCCTGAACCCTCACAGAGACTAGCAGCCATCTTGCTCCAACACATGGCAACAGACTTTACTGTCTATGGCCTTGTGACTGTAAGCTTCTACCCCAAACATATACCCTTTATAAAAGCCAACAGATTTCTGGTACTTTGCATCAGCACCCTTTCAGGTGACTAATACACCTCTCTTTCTTCTTGGTAGTTTATTTGTGGCAACAATTGAACTATTTCAGATTTCTTTTGATTAGATGTTGCATAGTATATATTTTTCTACTTTTAATTTTAACCTACCAAAGCACACTATTTGAAGTGAGATTTATTGTATGCTTGAGTCACTAATTAAATATATTCTGACAGTTTCTGCCCTTTCGTTGGTGATTTTAGACCATTTCCATTTAATGTAAATATAAATATGTTCAGGTTTAAGATTACATATTCATTATTTTTATCTGTAATTTAATTCATTTACATAGAGAATAAATTAATATTCATTATATATATTTACATATATACAGAGAGAGAGAGAGAGAAAGGAATAGAAAAGATAAAGTGGGCAGCAATTATAACCTTCTCCCAGGTATAAATTCCTGAATTCAGGTCATAAAGATACCTGAATTCAGATCTTAAAGAAGCGCTTATCAAAAAGGCAGTAACAATTCACCAACCAAAGAGGACCAGCACCTGAGTGTTGTTCCTCTTTTATGTAATTTGATTCATGAAAATTAGTATGCATAACACATGCCACTGGAATCAAAGTCAGGGCTCCTTGAGCTTCATATCCCAAGATGTCCAAGACCTCACAAGGAAACAAGCAACTCATCACCATTTTTTTGGCCACTTAGGGACCAGTCTAATTATTCACTACTGCACTTCAGGAAATGCGCACATTCTTATGATCACTTAAATCTAATCTAGGAGGAGGAGAGGAAATGCAAATTGATACTTTATTGACTTTTGGAAAGCACACTGGTAATATAATACAATCCTCTTCAGCCAAGCCCAGTTTCTCAAGAATGGCTGTTTTGTGAGTATGAAAATGGATAGTATTATTTCAACCTCTGCCTCCAGATATGCACTGAGTAAAGAATGCCCTTAAGGGAAAGGTGGGATTGAGAAAGCCTTTGGATTCCTACATGGTGAGTCAATTTCGGTCTTTCATTAGTGAGAACTTCCTTATACACCGGTTTATCACTTGATGTTATCCCTGATGATAGCAGAGAAGTAGGAAAAGACATGCTCCAGTTTAAAAAATATATCATGGAGGTTAGTTTATTCCATCTTCTCCCTTCTCTCCAAATTAAGGAAGATCTAATATAAGGCCATGACTCCATGGTTGATACTTAGGACTATTTTCAAATTAATTTAATTTGATACATTTTACCAAGTCAATATCTGACAAACTTATTTTTCTGATGTCTGTTTTTTTCCCCACCAGCTAGAAAGATCATATTTGCTATGTAAACACCATAAAATTTCTGATCAGTTTCTGATCCTCTCATTCTATTTTTACTTAGTAATTAAAATACTAATTCCATCAGTGTTATTCATAGAAATCAAAGCCCACCACCCTTTTAAGGAATGAAAAGAGTAGGATTAGATATGAAATTAGGAATTTTTTCCAAAAGCACTCTCAAAAATAAGTGCACACATGAACATTTAATATACATATATACTAAATTTATATTAATTTATACATATGTATAGAGATTTTAAGGATAGATTTACCTAAGTTATACCAATATATTTTTTCATTATTTTGTCAGCCAGTTTTCCTGTATCATTGTACATAGCTCTGCAACATATAGAACATTTCCCTATTTTGGGGAAATTGAAATATTTTCTTCTGGGTACTGAGAGCAAGACCATGAATGTCTAAGGATTTATTGAAAAATTAAAATAAAACTTTTAGGACAAGGAGAACATATTACTTTTTGATCATTTTAGTAAAGAAATTTTGCTCTGATATATTTACAGTATGCTCCAAAACCTTACCACTGCCTTCCAGAATGCAAAGACACATCAAATGAAGTAGCCCAAATCACAGATTTATTAATGTTCATATTATTATAATTACTTGTACATATTTAAAAGGAAACATATTATACATGTTGGAATTACTCCATATTGAATCTCTAACACTAAGGACACCATTCATAACAACAACAAGAACAAAAACATTAACACACTGCAAAAGAGAACAGATGAGAATGTGTGAATGAGAGTTTGTTTTGTTTTGTTTTACTATTTTCACAGGGAAGAATCAGCATGACTGAATTTTATCAACAGGACCATCAAAACAGAATTCTTGCTCATGGGATTCCATGATAACTGGATGCTTCAGAGACTCTATGCCATATGCTTCTTCCTCATTTACCTTCAGCAGTAATGGGGAACCTCCTCATTATCATTCTCACAACCACTGACTAGCATCTCTAAGTACACATGTATTTATTCCTGAAGAATTTGTCCTTGATTGATATCTGCTACATCTCTGCCACTGTACCCAACTCTATCATGAACTCTCTGACCAACAGCCATTCAATCTCTTTTTTAGAATGCACCTCACAGGTTTTTATTTTGTTATTGTTTTTGCTGGTACAGTGTTTGCTTTACTTACAGTAATGTACTATGACCACTATGCTGCCATTTGCTATCCTCTGCACTATGAAGGCATTATGCATAGAGACACCTGTGTACAGATGGTGACAACATTGTGGCTCAGTGGATGTCTCTATGGCTCCATTCATGTAACGGTACATTATCTGTCAGGTTCTGTGGGTCCAACATAGTGAGTCAGTTCTTCTGTGATGTTCCATTACTGTTTACACTTGCTTGTTCTGGGGAACATATTTTAAAAGTTGAATTTATTATTCTTAGCTGTCGCTTTGCTTTTATTTGTTTTATTTTAATGGTTACTTCTTATGTTCACATTTTTCCACTCTTTTAAGGATCCCATCTGAAAGGGCAGAATAAAAACTGTTTCAACCTGCCTTCCTCACCTCATTGTAGTGATGTTCTTCCTGTTTTCTGGATTATTACATATTTAGCAAAAAATGCCAAATTTTCACCTTCACTGAAATTGTTGATATCTGTGCTTTACATGGTGTTACCCCCAACTCTGGATCTTCTCATCTATAGCCTGAGAAACAAGGTCATGCAGATTGCATTAGAAAACATGCTAACTGGAAAAATATTCAAAAATATTTTCTTGTTTTAAATATTTAGTATTTAATTAAAATGAATGACTTTTCCAAATAAAGATATATCTCTTTTCTCCTATTGGTAATTGACAGAATTTATCAATGTATTCTCTAACAGTGTACTAGGTCAAAATTTTATCTTACTTCATGTTTAGTAAATGAGCAGCATGGAAATATTTGATTCAATGGCTCTCCTTCCAGTATTTATTTCATATCATCATGTTCTACTTGGGAGCAAATTCTGGTTGTTTTATATTCACTGTGTTTCCTAATACACTGCAACATTCCAACATTTTTAAGGTTGTCACCAAAGAAACATTATTTTATTTTATTTTTGGAAGTATATTTTCGTTTTAGTGTGAGACGTTAAAATGAGGATGCATAAATATTTATAACTTGTTTTTGAGGGTTCTGTTTGTTCATGCTAATTACATATTTACTCATGGAGTTCAGAGCAGAGTCATCCTAAGTGGTGTCAAATTCTGATTTCTGGTCATTCAGGTATTAAGATTGTCCAAAAATGGTGATAACATTTTCCTTAAAATCCTGATTCAAAACAGGATCTCCTCAGGAATGGCTTATTTGTTATCAAGAAGCATGGTATATCACATCCTGAAAAAATTCTGAATGAGTCTTTTATCTCCATACATTATTCCATGCAGTTCTTCTTTTCCTAATATAATATCATACCACGAATTTTTATGCATTTTTTTTCTTTTCTTCTTTACTCTTTTCTTTTCTTCTGTTATTCCTCCTTTCTTACCTTCTGCTTTCCTTATTTCCTGGCCTTGTTTCTCTTTTCTCTCTCTCATTTATTCCTTTCTTCATCATCTGTCCTTGTTTTTTTTCCTACATTTTAAAAATCAATTTTTGTTATCCCCACTTAGTTATAATCTCCTTCACTGCTAATTGCTATTCTATTTTTATTCCCACTCAGGTTATCCCACTACCTACATTAAAACTCACATTACTCCTTTCTTTTTGGTGACCTAAATATCTTTGGTAGGGAGAGGACCTCAGTTGACTCTGTATCCTAGTGTCATATTTTGCTTTGAGATCTTGCTCCAGTAGATGGAGTTGGTCTGAATTTGTTGTTACTCATGTATCACAATGCTTTCCTTTCATTTTCCCTTTTCTGTCTTTGACACTTTAATGACATGGATTTAGAAATTCATTATATTTATAAGCATTATTAAAGGAGAAATCAGGTGAGAAGATTTTTCCAAACACTCAGAAATTTCACATTTCTTTTTGGGTACCTGTGATGTTTATTATCATTATATTTCATTTTTAGAGTTTTTAAGTAATTCACTATTTTAGCCACTATTGGGCATCCACTCAAATGTTTTACTCCCAGGATTTTCTGCATCTCAGTTAATGGTCATTTCATTCTTCCCATTTATCTAAATATGATATGGTGATTCTCAATTCATTTTTTTTCTCACATCCACATAAAATATCTCAGAAAATTATTTTTTCTGTGTTCTCAAAATATATCCAAGAATCAATCACTTATAAATTCTGTTACCACCCTGGGATGCAGCCCATCACCCATCATTTAGTTTATTGCTATGGTCTCTGACTTGGTTTACTTGTTTCCTCCCTCACTTGAATTAAGTTCATCCTAAGTACAGCAGCCCATGTACCTTATGGGATCAACACTAATGACACCTTAGATTTTGCCATGGATCCAAAGACATACTAAACTCCTCCCATTGCCTTCCAATGCTTTCCACTCAGAGTTATGTTTCATCTTCATCTTGAATTCTCCTACTCATCACCTCCTTCTGGTCCCAGTATCCCCTTTGCTCCTGCCTCAGGGACACTTAGCTCTAGATGCTCCCTCTGGCAGGCATGATCTTTCTCCAGATATCTGCTCAGTTATGTCTTCACTCTTACAAGTCTTAGTTTTGTATCATTCTAAGTGAAACAAAGCTCTGTGTGTGTGTGTGTGTGTGTGTGTGCGCGCGCGTAGTTACCCATAATAAAGCACAGCTACTCTAAGGTCCATTAAACAACTGAACTGAAGATTTAATTGATCTAAAATGCAATGTGGCTAGTTCTGTTGTATGGAGTTGACTGCCTACAACTCAGAATATTTCTAGATCTAGTCTGATGGTCTGAAATAGTTTAGATAAGATTAATCTTCTATAAGTTTCACACAAATGAATTATTTCCATGAGTTTGGAATTCATGATAGGCAGAGACTGCTTGTTTTTATCATGATATTTAGGAGTTAAAAACCACACTGAAGCTGTAGCTCTATACTGAAAGATCAATTATGAATATAATTAAAATGTATTTTATGCGTTTTTTAAAGGGGCCTTTTAGCTCCTCTAAATACAGTGACATTGTAGTTGATGCTTTAGATTGATTATTTGAATAACAAATCTTTCCTTCTACATCTTACTGCACCTATTCAGATATTGCCTTTCCAAAAACTACATCAATTTTACAGTATCCTATTGTTGTTGTAGTTTTTTTTTCAATATATTTTTCTTTATTTTTAAAAGATACTTAGATTAAATAAATTACTACATAAAAAATAAGGGATTCCCATATGCCCCACTCTCCATGCCTCCCACTTTTCCCCACATTAACAACTTCTTTCATTAGGGTGGTGCATTCATTGCAATTGATGAACAAATTTTGGAGCATTGCTACTAAGCATGGATTACAGTTTACATTTTAGTTTACACTCTCTCCCACTCAATTCTGTAGGTTATGGCAGGATATATAATGACCTGTATCTGGCATTGCAATGCCATTCAGGACAATTTCATGTCCTGTAAATGCCCCCATATTTACAATCTTTTTCCCTCCCCTAAACTATTTTATTCCCCAATCCTGAGGACTCTAGGATGGTGATGCCCATTCCACCTTTAATTGAGAGAGGTTTCAATCCTATATAGCTGAGTGATGGGACTCTCTTGCTTGCAGATTTAGACCCTCTTGGTTCCTTGGTGTAGCGGTTGTCCATCCTCACCTCCTTCCTTAGTAGTCCTGGTGAGTCTAATGAACTGAAAAGTAGGTGTTGCAACTCTGCTGAAGCTCAGGGACAAGCTGGCATATAGACAGCCCAAAGATTCATGTCCCTTGGACATAAACCTATCATCTCCAGCACCAACTATAGGTTCAAGTAAAAGGGACCGAAGAGGCATATGTAGAGAAGACACATCTGAGTCCAACTCTGTCATATTTGGGAGCACAAACTCCAAAGTAAGGCCCACAGGCAAGGCACGAAACTCTGGAGCTATCTGCCATGACCATAGGACCTGGGTATCTCCAGAGGCCTCAGGAGCCCTACTATTTGGGGGTAGTATCTACTTTGGCAGTCTATGATATCCTACTGAGATATGCATAAGTGTTACCTCTCTGATGACCTCGTGACACACTTTGACGTCTCTTAGCCATATAAACTCATTTGCCTTTACTTTTCTCCCCCTTTTATTCAAGGTCTTTTTCCAGTTGCATCACCAGCTGGGTCTTGGTAATAATCCCTCAGTGCCAGGGAGGCTTATCCCTGGGAGTCAAGTCCCATGCTGGAGGGGTAGGTAATGCATTTACATGCTGACTTTGGCTTAGAGAGAGGCAAACTTTGAGCAACAAGGATGCTCCCAGTAGGTAACTATTAGGCACCCTACAACACAAGGCTAAGCTGCAATTTCAAGAGTAATGGCTCATAAGCATAGTCATCAATATCAAGGGCCCATCAACTGACCATCATTCTTCACTAGTCATTGCATCTGTACTTGGGGGATTGTTGCTGTACCATTAAAGAATGTGGCAGAGCTCCCCAGGATGGGAATTCAATATTCTTTCAGTTGTGTGAATCTCTACCCATTGTGGCAATGCCCCATGAACATTTGGACACATTTATATAGCGTGTATTTGTGCCTAGTTGAACTTCCTCCCATGTATCCCCCATCACTGACACCCGACAACAATGGTTCTCCACTGCTAGAGTTGTAACCCTTTTGTGATCCAAAACTTCTTCAAAAATGAAGCCAAGAATATTGCCAAATACAACTGGTAAGAAAATGAAATAATGATAGATTAAAACATAAGAAATAAAATATATAATAATTTAGAAAAACTAAAAAAAATTAAAAACCAAAAAATAATTTTTTGACGTTTTGCCTTTCATCACTGTAAAATCTACTGTCCTTTATGTACAGTGGCATTTTCTTCCATTTATTCCCCAGTGTTTTACTGTTTTTCATTTTGTCTTCAAAGAAGTTTTAGGTCACAGTAAAGTCATATACACAATATAAGAGACTCCCATATAAACAATATCCTCCCCCTTTTCTCTCTTCCTGTATTAATAACCTTTTTACATTTGGATGGTAAATTTGTTACAACTGATGTACAAATATTGAAACATATTTACTAACCATGGTTAATGGTTTACATTATGGTTTACATTTCATACCTTACCCTTTTATAAATTTTTGATGAATTTTAACATGGCCTGTATCCATCATTGCAAGATCATGCAGAAGATTTCCATTGCCCTCAAAGTACCCACCTTCTATCTTTTGTATTCCTCCCTCCCTCTCACCTTGGGGACCTCAGCGACTGCTAGGCTTCACACCTTGAAGGACAAGATTCATAGATACTTGCAACAATGTTGAGGTCTTGACACATTAGTCTGTCCTCCCCTGTTGGGAACCACCCATGTTCACAAGAGACACCCTCCCCTGTGTTTGAGAACATTTCAGTCTTCTGCAGGATAAGAATCCAACTTCTTCCCACTCATTATGTGGGTCTCCACCCAATGATACAACACACTATGAAAAAAGATCACAAGCACATTCTCTAGAAGACTGTCCCAGGTGCACCCTGTCCCTAATGCCCCCCATCCAACACATTCCACCAGTAACCCTTCTTTGTCATATTGACAAATGAGGTTTCTCAACATTGTAGTTTAACCGAAATACCAGATAAACCCCAGTGTTCACCTGCTCCCTCCCCCAACACTCATCCACATTCCATGGACCATCCAAGACATACTACCTACCCTACCCCCCATCAAGCTTACACTGCCCAACCCAATAGTATCACTACACCCCTGTCTTTTCCCTTTGCTGCACAACTACTCACTTCCACCTTATTGTAGATTTCACTCGTATGGGCATTGGCTCACAACCTTCTTCACCCTTTCTATTTCCTGTAAACCTATCTTCCAGGCTCTAGCTCTCTGAGTCTACTCAATTAGCTTAATTCATATTAAAGAGGGCATGTAGTATTTATTCTTCAGTGCCTGGCTTGGTTCACCCAACATAAGTTCTCAAGATTCATCCATGTTATACCATGTGCAAATGCTATATTCCTTCTTACAGCTGAGTAATATTCCATAGTATTTAAATATCACATTTTGTTTATTCATTCATCTGTTAATGGGCATTTGTGTTGAATCTAACTTTTGGCAGTCGTGAATAATGATGCTATGAACATTGATGTGCATATATCTGTTTGTCTCCTTGCTTTCAGTTCTTCTGGGTATATACCCAGAAGTGGAATTGCTGGATCATATAACACATCTATAGTTAGTTTTTGGAGGAACCACTAAACTGTCCTCAACAATGGCTGGGCCATTCTACATTCCCACCAGCAGTGGATGACCACCAGTCTAATGGGTGTAAGATGGTATCTCCTTGTACTTTTGATTTGTATTTCCTTAATAGCTAGTGATGTTGAGTATATTTTCATGTGCTTTTTAGCCATTTATATTTCTTCTTTGGGGAAGAGTCTGTTCAAGTCACTTGACCATTTTTTAAATAGGTTGTTTGTCTTTATATTTTTGATATATAGACTTTCTTTATTAATGCTGGATATTAGACTCCAATCAGATATATGGTAACCAAATATTTTCTCCCAATTGGCTGTCTTTTCACTTTTTGACAGCTCCTTAGAGGTGCAATAGGTTTTGCTTTTGAGGAGGTCCTATTTACCTACTTTTTCTTTCAATTTTTGTGTTTTGGTGGGAAGTTTATGAAGCCATTTCCTATGTAGATGCTTCCCTACATTATCTTACAATGTCTATATGCTCTTAGTTCTTATATATTTTATCCATCTTGAGTTAATTTTTGTATTAAGTGTGAGATGGTGTTCCTCTCATTCATTTGGATATGGATGTCCAGTTTTCCAAACACTATTTGTTGAAGAGGCCACTCTCTCCCAGTTCAGTGGGCTTGGTGGCCATGTCAAATATCAGATGACTGTATATTTGAGGATCTATATCAGATTTCTCCATTTGGTTTCATCGGTTAGTATGTCTATACTTGTGCCAATAGCATGCAGTATTGACCACAGAAGATTTGTAGTATATTTTAAAGTCAGGTAGTGTGATTCCTCCAATTTCATTTCTCTTTTTCAATATGTCTTTGGTTATTTGGGGCCTCTCCTCTTGCCGTTCCAAATAAATTTCATTATTAGTTTTTCCAAATTAGTAAAAAATGCTGTGTTGATTTTTATTAGGATTGCATTAAATCTGTAGATTAGTTTGGGTAGGATAGACATCTTAATGAAGTTTAATCTTCCTACCCATGAACAGGGACTATTCTTCCATTTATGTAAGTCTTCTTTGATTTCCTTTAACAGTGTTGTGTAGTTTTCTGTGTATAAGTAATTTACATCTTTAATTAAATTTGTTTCTAGGTATTCGAATCATTTACTTACTATTGTAAATGGTATTTTTCCTCTTGATTTCCTCCTCAGCTTGCTTATTATTGGTACACAGAAATGCTATTAATTTTTGTGCATTGATCTTATTACCTGTGATTTTATTGAACTCAGTTATAAGTTCTAGATGCTTTGTTGCAGATTTCTCAGTGCTTTCTATATATAGGATCATGGTTTCTGCAAAGAGCAAATTTTTAGTTCTTCCTTTCCAGTTTGGATGTCTTTTATATCTTTTTCTAGCCTAAATGTTTGAACAAGTCTTCTAACACAATGTTAAATAGGAGCGGTGATGGTGGGCATCATTGTCTTGTTTCCAATCTTAGAGGGAAAGCTTTTAAGATATGACCATTGTATACGATATTAGCTGTGTGTTTTTCATTTATACCCTTTATCATGTTCAGAAAGTTTCATTCTATTCCTTTCTTTTGCAGTATTTTTATCAGTAAAGTGTGCTGAATTTTGTTGAATGCTTTTTCTGCATCTATAGAGATTGTCATATGATTTTTTTTTATCTGTTTATGTGTTGTATTACATTGATTGATTTTCTTATGTTGAAACTTCCTTGTATGACCAGGATGAAATCCACGTGCTCATGGTGTGTAATTCATTTGATGTGTTGTTGAATATTATTAGCAAGTATTTTGTTCAGAATTTTAGCATCTAGGTTCATTAGAGAGATTGGCCAGTAATTTTCCTCTCTTGCAGTGTCTTTGTTTCACTTTGGTATTAGGAAAATGTTAGCATCATAGAATGAGTTAGGCAATATTCCTCCTACTTCTATTTTTAGGAAAAGTTAAAATAAGATTGATGTTAGTTCTTTCTGAAATGTTCGGTAGAATTTACCTGTGAAGCCCTCTGCTCATTGACTTTTCTTCGTTGAGAGGTTATTTATGACTGATACTATCTCTTTACTGTTGATTGGTCTGTTGATTTCATCAATTTCTTCTTTTGTCGATGGAGCCTACTTGTATGTTTCTAGGAATTTGTCCATTTCCTCTAAATTATCCTTCTGTTGACATATAACTTATCAAAGTATCCTCTTATGATACTCTTTATTTCTGTGGGGTCAGGGGTGATATCCCCTTCCTCATTTCTCATTTTATTTGCATTTTTTCTCAAAATGTGGTGAATATTTTGATACCTTAGCTAAGGGATTGTCAATTTTATTGATCTTCTCCAAGAAACAGCATTTAGTTTTGGTTATTTTTTAGTGCTTTCTTAATTTCTATTTCATTTAATTCTGCTTTAATCTTTGTTATTTCCTTCATTCTATTTCCTTTGGGGTTAGTTTGTTTTTCTTTTTATAATTCCTCCAGGTGTGCAGTTAGATCTTCAATTTTAGCTCTTTTTTCTTTTTTGATATATGCACTTATGGCTATGATTTTCCCTCAGTACAGCTTTGACTGCATCTCATAGGTTTTGATATGTTGTGTTGTCATTTTTATTCATTTCAAGTTAGTTACTGATTTCTTTTGAGATTTCCTACTTGACCCAATGTTTGTCTTAGAGTATGTTGTTTAACTTCCATATCGTTGTGCCTAATCTAGTTCTCTGGCCCTTACTGATTTCCAGCTTCTTTCCATTGTGGTCAGAGATATTGCTTTGAATAATTTCAATCTTTCTGACTTCATTGTAAATTTTTCTGTGGCCTAGTATGTGTTCTATCTTGGAGCATGATCCATGTGTACTTAAGAAGACTGTGTATCCTGCAGTATTTTGGAATAGGGTTTTTTATATCTCTTTGGTCCAGGTCCTCTAATGTATTATTGAAACTCTTTTTTTCTTTATCAATTCTCTGTTGAGATGTTGTGCCTAATAGTGATAACAGTGTTTTAAAGTTCCCCACTATAATTGTAGAAACATCTATTTTTTTAAATTAGTTTTTTCAGTGTTTGCCTAATGTATTTTGAGGCCCACTAGTTAGGTGCATAAATGTTTATGATTATTCTTTCTTCTTGAAAGGTTACCCCTTTTACTTATATATAGTGTCCATCTTTGTCTCTCATAATAGTTTTGCATTTGAAGTCTATTTTGTCCTATATTAATATAACTACTCCTACCATTTTTTGGTTATGGTTTTCTTGTAATATTGTTTTCCAACCATTCACTTTCAGCCTCCTTGAATCCCTGGGTCTAAGGTGAGTTTCTTGTAGACAGCATATAGATGGGTCATATTTCCTTATCCACTCTGCCAATCTGTGTCTCTTGACTGGTGAGTTCAATCCATTAACATTCTTTGTTATTACTCTCAAAGAAATACATACATTACCTATATTTTGGGGGTTCATGTACATCTTATGTTATTTTTTATTTCTCTTTTTTTTCCTTTTTAGTTCTTAGACTGTCCTTCAATTTTATCTCTTCTGATTTTTCCTTTCACCTTGGAGAACTCAGTTTAGTATTTCTTGAAGTGAATACTCTCTTAATTTCTATTTATCTGTGAATATTTTGAACTCTCCATCATTTTTGCATGCCAGCTTTGCTGGATAGAGAATTCTTATCTCAAAATTTTTTTCTTTTAGTTACTTCACAATGTCACATCACTGCCTTTCAGCCTTCATGGTTTCAGATGGGAAACCTGAAAAAAATTGAGCTTCTTTTGCATGTAATGGTTCTTTTTCCTTTTTCTGCTTCCAGTATTTTCTTTTTGTCTTGAGCATTGGATAGTTTGACAAATGTATGTCATGAAGTAGGCCTGTTGGAATTTATACTGTTTGGGATGTCCTGTGCTCCTGGGAATGCACATCTATCTCCTCAGTAGTGTTGGTAAGTTTTCAGCCATTATTTCCTCCAACACTTCTTCTGTCCCTTTCCCTTCTCTTCTCCCACTAGGATGCTTATAATGCATATGTTTGTGCATTTTGTATTGTCATTTACGTCCCTAAGTCCCTGCTGAATTTTTCTATCTTTTTTCTTTCTTTTCTACTATCTCTTTGATTTCAGATATATTGTCTTCCACATTGCTAATTCTTTCATCTGCCTGTCAAATCTGCTGATATGTGTTTCCAGTGAATTTTTTATTTCTTGAATTGTGCCATTCATCATCATCATATCTGTTATCTTTCATGTATGTTTACAATGTCTTCAGTATGTTCTCCTAGTGTCTTCTTAATATCCTTAATCTCTTCTTCCACTTCATTGTGTTGGTCCATGCTATTTGTTTTGACAGATTTGATTAGTTGTTCAATGTTCTGCATCTCTTCCTGGTTTTTAGTTTTTTTCATTAGACTGGCCCAGGTATTCATGTTTCCTGCTATGGTTTGCAAATTTCTTTGCTGTCCAGTCTTCCTTTTATCTTGATGAGTTTATTCAATTTATTAGCTTCTTTCTCTACTCTAAGGTTTTATTTAGCTGCTGTTTTTGGGTGTGTTATGTTTTCTCTTTTAGACTTTGTTCTTCTTTTTCTATTTCCTTGCTGTTTTCTATGTCCCTTTGAAGGAAAAAGGTTAGGGACATAGAATGTGAAAGAGGTAAGAAAAGAAAAAGAATAATAGTAATAAAAATAGCAAAAGTTAGAAGAGGAACCATATAAGACCTAAGAAAGTGAATATTTAACTCATGTAAGCAGTGTAAAGTAATGGGAATGAAAAAGTGGAGTACCAAAAATGAAATGGGTAACCAAATAGAGGAAAACATATAGAATGAATCACAAGGCCAGAATGCTGAGGAGAGAGGGAGGGGGAAAAGAAAAGACAAAAAGAAAAATGTTAATAAAAGAAAGAAAACCAAATAGATGAGCTAGAAATAAAAACCAGAAATACTGGGGACTAAACAAAGCATGGTGGAATGTAAAAACAACAATAGAAAGTGGGTGATAGAAAGATGAAGAAAAGAAAAGAGATAACATTGGTAGACAAAATCAGTATACACAGAACAGGGGAAATCAAGGAAGAGGAAACACGGCAAACAAGAAACAAGCCAGCAGCAACTAATTTTAAAAATGTAAAAATATGGGGGAAGAATGGGGAAAGAAAAACAAGAAAACAAATAAAAAATAACAACACACACACACACACACACACACACACAAACTGTCAAACAAAAACTAAGGAAAAACAGTTATCCCTCTTTAGGTTCTGAGGGGCTTCTCAGGCTGTTGGTGTTCATCAATCAATTTCCTTGCAGCCTGACCTCTGCAGGATTTGAAGTGGGTTTTAGTGAGTAACCTAAGTTAAATTAAAAAAAAAAAAGTAACCTTCTCTTTAGGAAGAATGATAGATCCAACAGAAGCTAATACAAAAATAATGTCTATGTTTCCCCTGTCTTAAACTATCAACTGGGTGTTTGATATCCTGGTGTATAACTATTCTAAGAGGAGCCAGGAATTGAACTAGGGACCTCCAAGGTGGATACTCCTCCACTGAGCTAAACTTTCTTGTTGTGTCAGTTAGCTATTCAGACAGTTATCCAGTCACTTTCCCTCAGGAAGGTTTGACTCTTTGCAGTTGTGTTGATTCCTGCTGCTTAAAAGCCTGTCCCTGCCCTCTTTCTATTATTGCTTTCTCTCCCAGGGCAGCAGGAAGCAATAGCTTTTGTGGATCTGTGAGTGGATCTCACCTCACCTCTCCTGGTTAAGATGAGTTGCCTTTTGAGATTCAATTGGGACCCTGGTGACTGAACTGACCACAGAAAAATGACTATCAACCCTATTCTAGACCACCCTCTCCCTAGGGGACCATAAATAAGCTTTTGGAAGTTTATTAAGTACTTCATCTTGTCCAACTCCATGAGGGGAGTTGAAATTTTGATAGTGTTCAGCACAAGACTAATCAATTGCCTAACTCTGCCTTCTTCTAGGACAAGTTTCTCTATCTCAGGGCAGTTAGGTAAATCATGGTGCCTTGGGAGATTCACATCTCCCCTCTTCCTAGTGCCACCTTGAGCCATTTAGTATGCTCTCTAAAGCTCAAAGGAGATCAAGGTAACCAGACCCACAGAAAAGAAACCCCTCTCCATCATTCACCACAACCCTCCCACTCTCAGTGAACTCTCCCTCCCACTGATCGGCCAACTATGGGAGTCGGGGCTCTCAGCAGCTTTTGGCCTTGAAGGTGGGGCTTGTTTGTCCACAGTTTACAGCCACAGGGACCAGAAACTCACAGTTTTACCTTGAGCAATTTATCTCTTCTTCAAGCTCCCTCCATATCGATGCTCCAAAACTCCCTGCTCTGTGGGTTCCCAAAAGAGCTTACTCAGGCAAGATCTCACCCCCACTCAGCTTTTTTTTTGCAAGAAAGATGGGTGAGTACCCAGTTAAACCAATGACGTCTTGCTACTTCTCTCCAATACACTTTTAAAAAAATAGATTTTCATTGTTTCATTTCATAACAATACAAATTTATCTAAAATACAAAAATACAAAGAGAAACATGTAACAAAGTTAATGCATATTTTAATCTGTATAAGCAGCATTATTGAGTACAATTTTTTGAAATACAGTATATTTTGACTGTATGATATTGCAGTTTAAGAACATATACCACTTCACTTATTCTTATAAATTGAGACTGTTTCTAAAGTATTGCACTTATAAATAAGTATTAATTTATTTATACATAAATAAATGTTTATATGTATACTTATTTTTAACTGACACTTGAAAGTAAAATCTCCATGCCAGTAAATGTGATTCTTTAAATTGTCAGTTATATACTAAAAATGTGTAAATCTTGTAGCATCCCAACTCTTTCTACTATGACGAGCAGAGTATAAGATACTTGTCTCAGAAGAATTGTGGGTTGCTGGTTTTGCAGTAACAGGCAGAGTTCAATACTCTCACAAAAACAGTGGCAAAACAGCCAAAAGCTATCCAAGGGAACAATTTTGGGGGTCTGTAGACCAGAACAGAACTATGCAACTCCCAGGAGGGTGAGGGACAGAAAGATGAGAAAGCTGAAATGTAACTAGATTTTGTTTATGTCCTTGGCTAAACTGCAGGAATGAATTTCAAGAGCATGCCAAATTGATTAGGCCAGTGATTTATTAAGGAATGATGAGAAGAGAAATGGGAGAAAATAACAGATCATTGATTCCAGGTAGAGAAGAAAGGGCTGAAGAGTAATAAAGAGGACCAATTTACAGACTACAATTTCCCATTATAAATTATAAATGTCCAAGTTTTATTTGCTTTTTGATCCATTGGGAGTGAAAAAGACCAGAATAGGGGTCCAAAGGCAAGAGAGAGAGGTTTGGCCTTTGCACTGGCTTTTTAAACCATTAATTATTCTGCTCTTTTGCTAATGACATGGGAAGAGTTTCAGCTATTTACTGTTTTAAATGACTACCGCACTCATCAATCCCCTAGGAGGGTCCAATGATAAGGTCCCTGGAAAATATCCAGGACTTCTACTGGCTTCTGGAGGAAATCACATTCTAAATAAGATTTCTCATGAGGGCCTTCCAGCAGCCTTCTTGGAGGTATTGATGTTCACATGGACTTCTTGCCAGGTTCCAGATCCATCTATAGATTCCCTATTTACTAGCCTGCTTCATTCTCCCCTCAGAGAATTTACACCATTATTATTAAAGGGGTGCTGCACGGAGATGGTCATTCTTCTGTAATTGCTTCCTACTGGTTGGGGGCAGTAGGTCCTACCTGACATGGTGCAAAACTTTCTGGCTGTTCTATCTCAGCTGGAGGAAGATGGATCTGGCATCCTGGGTGAAGCTGGATGAAGTTCCCATATGACTAATAAGATATTGATTCTGGAAGAAAGAGACTTGATTAGAATTTTGAGGGTATATAGTCTCACTAAGAGTATACTGTACCACAAAAGTAGAAAAGGCCAGGTGCCTGCAAATGGTGAATCTTTCCAAAGTTGGTGGGAAACAGTATTCTTCTTTCAGTTATTTTATTCTCTTGGTTAACTCTAGGGAGTGATTGCATTAGACAAGGAGGTTAGGTATAAATTGCCAATCCCAGTTCCTATAGAAGAAAGGAATGAAAAAAGACATTGCCCTTTTTAGTTAAGCTATAGGAAATGAAAACAAATAAGGTTTTTAAAGGGATGTCTGGTTTTCCCTCCCCATAGCAATTGGCATCTAGGCTAGAGTTAGAGGGAACAGCTGGCTTTGACACAGACACTACTTAGATTTATCTCCTGAAGAGGTATTTCAGGCCATCCAATGATTTGCATTTATACATCTCATCAGATGCTTCTGGTGATCTGGCAACTGGCTACATTCAAAATTAATGCAAAAAGCTGGAAATACCTTTAACTTCAATAGCTGTGGAAGTGATCAGAGCTACAGAGTAAAGTTCCTTCCATTTTGGCTCTAATTGAGAGAGAGGCTTGTTTTTTGTTTTTTGGTTTTTTGCCAAGTTTTGATCAGAATCTGGTTTCCAGGTCCTGGATAGGGAAAGGTTGCCCATGGACCATCTCAAAGAAGCTAAGCTCTACTGGGTCTTAGCCACCTCATTTGCTATTTCCCTTCTGATTGGAAATGCTTAGCACTGGCAGGATGGCATGTGGGGTTGCCAGCCCTCCCCAGGGTATGAGTGGCACAGGTTCTGGAATAAGGGCTAAGAAGGATGCCTGGATTAAACATGTTCATTAACTACTTAGAAAATGAAATTTACCAGGACTTTTAACATGGTCAATGTCTCTCTGCAGATGATCTAGAATAGAGGCTCCTCTTGGATATACTGTGGCCAATGTAGACCAGCAGAATTTCATGATCTCTGAGAAGTCACTCTTGAGGGGACCATGCCCAATATTCTAGGAAGAATGAAAAAGTGATTTTTAGTTGAATGACCTGATGTTCTAGAGTCCAAGTCTGACTAAAATGTTTACCACTCCAAATAATTTGGACCTGAGGCTCTGGTCTCAGTGCCTTGAGAATTTAATCCAGAGGCCTGCTGATGGATGTTCCTGTGGCTGACCTAGGTCTTGGGGGATGCCTGAAAACTCTGAAGTTCAGATGAAAGTACCCAAAACAGATTGGTGGGAGACATTGGGGCAGTTACCCAAATTGAACACCTGAGTGAGATCTCAATGGACATTTGGCTGACCTCTGAATGGAAGGGCCCAAGGAATGGGGGCCATTCAGAGTTTATTGCTCTGGTTCTCAGCGCCTCTACATTCCAGGGTCCAAGTCTGACTGCATTGTTCCCCAAACAGAAACACCTGAGGTAAATATCAGGGAACATTTGGCTGCTCTATGCATTGAAGTGCCTAAAGCTTCTTAGGTCTTGGGGGACATCAGTTACTTCTCTGGTTTCCACCACCCCAGGAATCACAAACATCAGACATTTCTGGGGCCATTCTGGACTTGGAAGGCAGTCCAAATAGATTGAATGTCTTCCAAGCTGAATATTGCTCCTTCTTGGAGAAGAGGCAAAAAATCCTCATCCTATTCTTACAGAGGTCTTAAAAGCTGCTCTAGTTTTATGACTTTATGTTTGGTAGTTTCTCAGTTAGACCAGCCATCAAAACAACATTAAATGATTAGAGATCAATTCTAGCTAACAGGGCTTGGGGTCCAGAGGCAATAACTTCCTTGCTAGCAAATGCATTTTCAGTTTTACAGTTTCTAAGACATCCCAAGGCATTTTAACACAAACATGTAATGAGAAATTCAGTTGTAGGAAGGTGGGAAAAAAAAGTTGTTAAAGGTTAATTATGAAGGGATCCCTGGCCTGTAACACTCCTGGGAAAAGGACTTACATGGCATCCATTTTGGCCCTGCCCACCACAGCCTTACCAATCTGTCCCAGACCAGGTAACTGGGTGTGGTCAATAAGAAGGCAGGCTTGCAAAGGCATGGAGATGTGGAAAGACACAAGCCCCTGGCTCTGAATCATTGTTACTTCCACTGAGGAGAGAAGGTGAGAGAAGGGACCAGCATCCAGGCCTAAGGGCAAGTCTGATGGCTGCTGAAAGAGCTGGAAAAGCAGCATTGTAGTGCTCAGAGCTCAGCCAGGGGACCTCTGTCTTAGTAGGGCCCTGTTTTGGGCCCCTGCCCTGTGCCCCTGACTTCCTGGCTGGGATCAGATCTCTGAGCACATGGCAATGATGTAGAGAGTTCCCATGCCTGACCTCTTCCCTCCCAGGATTATGTGCCATGGAGGCTCATAGAAGAACCCATTTAAAATGGATAACCAAAAGAAGGCAGTAAATAGGTTGTAGGCCATAGTTTCACTCCCTAATAACCTCCTGGATGGCAGCACCAAAATATGTAACCAGGAAGGCCCAATGTTAAGGTCCCTGTAGAATATCCAGGGCTTCTTCTGCCTTCTGGAGGAAATCTCATTTGAAATAAGATTTCTCATGAGGGTCTTCCAGTAGTCACCTTGGGATTATTGATGTCCACATGGATTTCTTGCCAGGTTCCAGATTCATCTATTGATTCCCTATTTTACTAGTCTGCTTCAGAAACAATAAACATGAGTTACTAAGCCACATGGAAGCCAAGAAGCACTCACCTCCCCCACCCCAAAGGTATTAAGCTGAGGTAAAGCACTGGGCTCACTGCAGCTGACTGAAAGGGGGACAGACACCTCCCTTCCTCAGCTGTTTCAAGAGAAAAGGGAGGGAGAATGGGGGGCTTTACTTCAGTGAATTTGGCCAACAGAGCCTGCTTTGAATGTTCACTCTGGAAATACAGCACAGGAACACAAGAGAGCCCAGAATGTGAAAAGGGACTCTGATAATCACAATCTGCTGGCCATTCTGGAAATTTAATTGAAAAAAAAACTGTTCTCTGTTCTCTCTGTTTCCTATCCCTGGGAAGAAATCTGTACACCACTACTGTGTCCCTGGCCCAATTTTGATAACTTCACACAGTCAATTTTAAAGACTTAGAATAAGTTGAACCAAATATCAAAGAACAGCTTTGAAAAAAAAATAAAAAAGAGACAGAAATTGGCCATTAGAGTAAGTTTACCAACATATTTAAGTGCCTAGACGTCAGCAAAAAAATTACAAGCCATACTAAGAAACAGCAAGAGATGGCCCAGCCAAAATGAATGCTAGGGGTCTTGGGATAGGTCATTAAGATTTATTCTGTTGGGGGTGCATTGTCTTTTTTAGATATAGATATTTATGTTGTTCATAAGAATTGGAAAGGTTTCCATCATTATTTCTTCAATTATTCTTTATCATTCTTTTCATTTCTCTTTTCTTTCTGGAACATCAATAATGCAAATAGTTGTGCATTTCCCATTGTCATTCAGTTCGCTGAGACTCTGCTCCATTTTTTTCATCCTCTTTTCTTTCTGTTCTCTTCTTATTTTGAGTTCAGATGTTCTATATTTGAAATAAATTATTCTGTCTTTGAGTAATTAAAATTTGCTATCATGTGCCTGATCAAAATCAAGCCAGGGTCTCATTTGTGGCATGCAGGTTTTCTCCCACAGGTAGGATATAGAGAGAACCAAGAACAATTTTTGTCCATTCAATTCCTGACTGGCCAGGAGGTGGCACTTGTCAGCATTCTTTTCCATGGAGGTGTTTCTGTCTGGGCTTTCCTGTGTTGTTGTGTTGAATCTCCAAAGAGGATATTCAAAGCAGTCTCTGCTGGCCAAATTCACTGAAAAAAACCTCCCTGACTCTCTCTCCCTTTTCTCTTGAAACAGTTGATTGGGAAGAAGGTGTCTGTTACCCTCTCATTTGGCTGCTGTGAGCCAGGTGTTTTACCCCTTCTTAATATCATAATAGTGGTGTAAGGAAGACCTTCCTGGCTGCCATGGGGGTTAGTAACTCATGTTTGTTGTTTCATCTTCTTTGTCTCTCTGTACCTCACTCCCCTGGGAGTTGGGTAGCACTGCCCAGGTGTGCTGACCCCAAAGCAGATCCCTTGAACAGCTTTTGGCTCTTCCTCCATTGTTTTTGTGGAAACATTGAGCTCTGCTCATTAATCCAACACCGTTTTCCTGCTATTCCATATTCTTATTTATAAAGATATTTTTGGCTCTTTAGGACCCCATACCCATCCAACTATATGTGATGATTGACTTTTTCATTTATGCAAAAAAGATATTGGAACTATTATTGTGATTCCCTTATATCTGTAAATCTGTGTGGGTAGAATTTGAATATTAATAATATTTATTCTTGTAATCCATTAACACTGAATTTCCTTCCATTTAATTAAGTCTGCTTTGGTTTCTTTTAGAAATGTTTTGTAGTTTTCTGAATGCAGTTCCTTTATGACTCTGGATAAGTTTATTATTATATTTGATTTTAGTTGCTATGTAAATGGAATTTTTTCTGTATTCTTCCTTAGATTGCTCATGAGTTATGTATTGAAAGGCTACGGTATTTTTTATATTTTTATTTTTAAGGAAACTTTAGATAACACAAATCTTGTATTAAACATGTAATGTTTTCCTAAACATGGCTCTTCTGACCATTCTATTTGAACATATAATTAGCACTAGGGTTGATAGGTGTACATCCAAGAGACTTAAATCTTTGAGCTGTCCATATGCCAGCTGGACCCTGAATCTCCATGGAGTTGCAACACCTACTCTCCATTTCATTGGGCTCACCCAGGACAAATAACAAGGAGGTGATGATGGACAATGACCATCCAAAGTGCCCGAGAGTGTCTACAACTGAGAACAAGAGATTCCCATCCAGCTGCCCCATGGAATTAGGGCTCCCTCTCAATTAGAGGTAGAGTGGGCATCACCATCCCAGAATCCTCAGGATTAGGTAATGAACTATGGACTAAATCAGGCTTACTGGTATTCGAATATAGACTTATTGTGATTCTAGCAATGGAAGAAATTATATCATTTATGTGGAGACAGAGGGAAGGGAGAGGGAAAAACAGGTGAATATGGGGGCATTTTCAGGAATTGGGAATTGTGTTGAGTGACATTAAATGAAAGATACAGCCATTACATATCTTGTCATAACCTACAAAATTGTGCAGTAGAGAGTGTAAACTAGAATGAAAACTACAATCCATGCTTAGTAGCAATGCTCCAAAATGTTTTCACCAATTTTAATGAATGTACCACACTAATGAAGGTGTTAATGTGAGGTGTAGGGAGTGGAGCATATGGGAATCCCTTATATTTTTATGTAACATTGATGCAATCTAAATATCTTTTAAAAATAAAAATATATATTAAATATATATAGGCGATTCTCATATGCCCCAGCCCCTCTCCCTCATATTTGTTCCCACATTAACAACATATTTCATTAGTGTGATACATTTGTTAAAATTGATGAATACATATTGAAGCATTGCTACTAACCATGGTCTACAATTTACATTCTGCCCTGCACAATTTTGTAAGTTACGCCAAAATGTATAATGGTTTTTATCCATCATTGCAATGTCTTTCAGGATAATTCCAAAGTCCTGAAAATTCCCTCATGTTGCACCTATTCTTCCATTTCCCTCAACTCAGTGTATGATACAGTAGTGTAAAATTAGTGTCTCATATCCTATCACTTTGCTGAACTCATCTCTTAGTTCTAGTAGCATTATTATCAAATTTTAGGGATTTTCTATGTATAGGGTCATATGATCTGCAAATAGTGAAAGCTTTATTTCTTCCTTTCCAATTGCTATGCCTTTTATTTATTTTTCTTACTTAATTGGTATAGCAAGAATTCCTAGCACAATACTGAGGAAAAATGGTGAAAGTGTGCATCCTTGTCTTGTTTTTAATCAATGCAGTAAAACTTTCAGTCTTGCTATTGAATACAATGATATCAGCATGATTTTCATATATGCACTTAATCATCTTGAGAAAGATTCCTTCTTTTCCTATATTTGTGAGTGTTTTTTATCAAGAAATAAAGCTCTATCTTGACAAATGACTTTTGCATCAATTGAGATAATCATGTGATTTTTCTTATTCAATTTATTAATGTGGTGAATCACACTGATAAATTTTCTCATTTTGAACCACCTGGCATATTTTAGATAAAACCCACTTGATCATGGCTTATAATTCCTTTTTTCTTATATGATATATTTTAATTTTAGAGATGTTTTAGATTACAGAAAGTATAATCTAAAGTATAGGGGAGGGGTACAAGTAAGATGGCAGCACAGTAAGGAGTTCCAAGATTCAGCTTGTCCTACAAGACAGTAATCACCCAGAGCTATCTAAAGCACCTGTTTTAAAAACCACAAGAGCATCCTGCAACATCCTTGAAAGAATGAAAGGAGAAAACTGACCATCTACAGTGAAGATTCATGAGTAAATCACTGAACACCATGATGTCAGTGCACATCTTCCCCTGTCAGCACAAGCTGCTTCTGGGGCTATTCAATGGCTGAAGTTGGACGTTCCATTTCCCAAAAATGGGGGAGGAAAAGATAATTGGGTACTGACTTCAACTACTGATTAATAAATGTGGCTGATTAATGTATAATCCTAAAAATAGCTAAAGTTTGAATCTGTCCAATTTGGAAAGATCCTGGTTGCCATCATTTTAACTCTGTACCTCGCTTGACGGGAAGCAGGGCTGATTGAAAATTTCAATGACAGCAGAGTCTGGCTTCTTTCCATCCAGTGAAGATTGCAGCCTTAGGCTAGACCCCAGTCCTACCTTCAGCAGGGGGGAAGCTGGCAGATACATGTACCAGCTTCTCCGGGCAACTGCAGGCACTTTTAGATATAACAAATGGAATAGTCAGATACCTGAGGCTCCATCCCTGCACCCCAATAGGACAGGAGGGGAGCTGTTTCTTTGACCTCTCTGGGGACAAGTGCAGGTTCTTTTGGCCTGCACAGGCTGATTTGTTGAGCACCTTCAATAGTATCCCAGCCCACACCCATATAGAGAAACTGCATCAATAATAAATATAACTAGGATGGGCCTGGTGTTTTTTCAGGCTCTCTGGGCAACTGTAGGTGCTTTCAGCTGGCACAGACTGGATACTCAGACACTTGTATCTCCACCTCTACAATTGAATAGGATAGGAGGGGAGATTTGTTCCCCAGCCACTCTGAACAACTGTAGGCAATTTTGGCCTGCATAAACTGGACTGTTAGACTGTGGTTATACCCCACCCCTAATAGGACAAGAAGGAGGTGGTGTCTTCCCAGATTATCTGGGCAACTACAAGTGCTTTCGGTCCACACAGATTAGATGGTTGGATACTCCAGAGGATCCAACCCCACCTCTGGCAGGGAGGAGGGAGGCCGGTTCTATATCAGTCTATCTGGGTGACTGGGGTGAGTTTTGAACTGCAGAGCTTAGTTTGCTGCCCACACATGCAGCTCCATCCTCACCCCAGGCCGGAGAAGAGGGGGTGTGAAGCTTCATCAGTCTTTCCAGACAACTACAGTTTGTCTTGCCCTGCACAGCTTGTATCACTACACACAGGTGAGGCTCTCTCTCTACCTCTGACAGAGGGAGAAGCTTCACCAGTCACTGGAGTAACACAGGCAGCATCAGTCTCCAGAGCTTACAATACCAGCTACATCTTACTACACAACCAGCAAATGAGAAAACACAAGAAAGCTCTAAACTAAAGAGAGAAACTGCACCAACAATAAATATATCTATTAAGCCAGATGCCAAGACACCAAACAAAAATTACAAATCATAATAATATACAGGAATATATGACCCAGTCAAAGGGAAAAGATGTCTCTAGGTGACATAAAGAAGTTGAAACAATTAATCATATATATTCAAACAAATCTCCTTAATAATCTCAGTGAGATGGCTGCAGATATTAAGGATATAAATAGACACTGTGTAAGCACAAAGAATAATTTGAAAGCATACATTGAAAAATAAAAGATGTTATGAAATGAAAGGCAAAATAAATGAAATTAAAATTACACTGGAGGTTTATGACAGCATATTTGAGGAGACAGAAGAAAGGATCAATATGCTTGAAAACATGGCCTCAGAAGAGAACATACAAAAGAACAGATAAAGAAAAGAATGGAAAAATTGAACAGGGTAACATGGAACTAAATTTTGACAAGAGACATCAAACACATATGTCGTAAGTGTCCCAGAAGAAAAGAAGGGGAAATGTCCAGAAGGAATATTTGAATAATAACTGAAAATTTCCCAATCCTTTTGAAGATCATAGAAATATATGTCCAAGAAAGACAATGTACTCCCATCCAAATAAATCTTAATAGGCCTACATTTAGACACTTATTAATCAGAATGTCAAATGTCAAAAACAAAGGGAATTCTGAGGGCAGTGAGAGAAAAGTGATGCATCAAAAACAAAGGACACCCAATAAGATTAAATGCTGATTTCTCATCAGAAACCATAGAGGAAAGAAGGCAATGGCATGATATATTTAAGAAACTGCAAGAGAAAAACTGCCAGTGAAGATTTTTATATCCAACAAGGTTGACTTTCTAAAATGAGTATGAGTTTAGAATATTCACAGATAAATAGAAACTGAGAGAATTAGACAAACTTTTCAGGGAATACTAAAGAGAGTGCTATGGCATGAAAAGAAAAGAGAGAGGTTTGCAACAGTTAAAAATGAAGATTGTGTCAGTAAAAGTAACTAAAAGTGTAAAAAGATAAGTAAAAATGAAATACAACAGATAAAATTCAAAGGTCAAAATGGGTGAAGTAAGAACTGCCTTTACAGTAATAACATTGCATATTAATATATTACACTCCCCTATCAAAAGACACAGACTGACAGAATGGATAAGAAAATATGAACCATCTATATTTTGTCTACAAGAAACTCACCTTAGACCCAAGGATAGCACTAGATTGAAAATGAAAGGCTGGAAAAAATGATATTCTATGCATTCAGTGACCTAATCAAAAGTTGGAGTAACTATACTTTTTCAGATAAAGTAGACTTTAAAAGTAAAACTTATTAGAGACAAGGAAGCACATTATATATTAATAAACAGGGCAATTCACCAGGAAGAAATAACCATAAATGTATTTGCACTTAACCAGAATGCCCCAAATTACATGAGGTAAACAATGGCAACATTGCCTCTACAATAATAGTTGGAGACTTCAATATGCCACTCTCAGCATTGGATAGAACATTTGGACAGAGGATTAATAAACAGAAAACTTGACTAACATAATAATTGGACTAAACCTAATAGACATATTCAGAACATTGCACCCCAAAAACAGCAGGATATACAATTCTTCTCAAGTGCTTGTGCATTTTTCTCCAGAATAGGCCATAGGTTTATTCAGAAAGCAGATCTCAATAAATTCAACAACATAAATCTTATAGAAAGAATTTTATATGATCATAATGGAAAAAGCTAGAAATCAACAATAGGCAGAAAAAGGGAAAATTCACAAATATATGGAAATTAAACAACACACTCTTACATAATCAGTGGGTCAAAGAAGAAATTTTGAGAGAAATCAATAAATATCTCAAGATGAATGAGAACAAGAAGACAACATAGGGACTTCTGGGAAGGTGGTGTCAAAGTAGGTAGACAGAGCTCAAATCTCTCAGAAAAAACAACAGAGAAAGGTAAAAAACCTACCCAATGGAGCTGCTATGGGGATCTATAAAACAGGAAAGTGCTGTGCAACATCCAGGAGGGAGAGAGTCAGATAAAGAAGTCAAAAGAAAACCATGAGTTACTCACCCTTGTGGCTGGAATATACCCCACCCTCAAGTCTAGTGGCCTCAGTAAAGCTCCTTGCTCACTGCAGCCCTTTGAATGGGAGAGAACATTCCATAGGAGGGAGAGGGGTCTGGTAGAAAGTGGAGAGTGGTTTCTTTTCAGTGAGTTTGCCAAGCTGAGACCCCTTTGAATCTCAAAGTAGACCCCAACAAGCACTTAAGGGAATCCATGGAGAAAGGAGGGGCATCTGATCAGGTAGGCTGTCACATCCAGCCACCCTAGGAAAGAGAGGAGCTAGGTCAAGGAGTGGGGAGAGACAGGTGCCTAAAAAATCTGGCTCATGCAAAATATTAAAAGCCCAACTTACCTGTGGTAACATGGGAGGGAAGAGCCAGATATGCATTCAGAAGCCTACTTAATCTACAGAGCAGGTGTATCTCCATGGAGGATTTCTTGCCTTGAATATATGAGGTCCCTAGTTCTATTCTTGGTACCTACTAAGAAAAGGGATCCAGAGAATGATCCACTGGTTTATCAGGCACCCATATGGTACCTTATATATGAGTACAGATGGATTATTTTGTTGTTTTAGGTGTTTTGGATCTGTTATTTTTTTATTTTTTATCAGTTCTATTTTTTTTTTCTTAATTTTATTTGCAAAACCAGGTATATCACTGGCAGAGAGCAGGCTGGAGGTAGCTAGGTTGATGAGCACCAGCAGCCTGAGAAGCTCCCTAGAGACCTAAGGGTGAAGGCTGTTTCTCCTGGGTTGCTTTTTTTGTTGTTGTTTTGTTTCTTGTTTGTTGTTTTAACTTTTCTTTGTTTCCTTTTTTCTTTCACTCATATTTTCTAAATACATTATTTCTTTTCTTTCCTTCAATTTTCTTTCTTCTGTTTTCTGTTGTTTTTCTTTCATTAGAAGTCTTGTTTGGCCTTTTTTTTCATTTTCTTTCATTTTTTGCTTTTCCTCTCTTTTCATCTTTCAACCCTTTTAATTCATTCAATTTTTTTCTATTTTGTATCTTCTTTCATTTTTCTATTCCTCCTTTTTTATTCTTATTCCTTTGTATTTTTGTGACTTTTAATTATATTACATAGTTTTGAAATTCTTGTATGTTTTCTTTTCTACCTTTTTGAAAAGTTATTACTACAATTATTCTTTTTCACTTCTTATCTCTTTCCTTTTCTCTGGTCCTAATATTTTTTCCAAGGAAACACAAACAACAAAAAGGATTTGTAGTAAGAGCAACAAAGTGTCAAAAAGATATTTTGCCATACAAAAAAAAAACACAACAAAATGAAACTTGAGAAGAGAAAGAGAAGCTAAGCAACTGAATGAACCCATAAAGATAAGAAGATGCATAGACACAAA
>JAQZBX010011637.1:0-42401 GCA_029593785.1 Cabassous unicinctus | reverse complement strand
GGAACCCCATAAACAACAGACCGTATAGCAAACAACAGAGATAAATCAAATGAGCCTTCTGAAGGCCAATCTATTTGGAAGGCTGGCCATTCAAGTTCACAGAGGGTCCGTAGGAAGCCTGGATCTGCTGGCTTCACATAATCACAGGATCTCTTAAAGAAATCAGAAAAGTTAGCAAGAATGCATTCAAGAGGAGTCCACGGAGTGGATTTTCCTTGTCCCATCCTGTTAGGGTTGAAACAATTAAAACACCAAGAAATACTGAACGTAAATAGACAGACAAACAAAACACTGGAGACTAGTCTCACTTCCACTCACACAGCCAAATACCAAAGTGAAACCTAACGGTTTCCAAAATCAGGAGAGGGCGCCCTGACCCTGATTCCGGGAGTGCAGTACCGCGGCGTCCCGCCTGCAACAGCCCCACAAATGCTCCGGAGCCAACACAAAAGGGAAAATCCCTTACCAGATTCCGCGAGGCCAAAGTCCTAGTCCGAATCTGATCACAAATCGAAAGCAAAGGTGAGGAAGTGGAGGCACTTCCCGCTTAGTCTGAGGAGGTCGACCCCAATTAAGGGGGACCTCGCGGTGAATCCCGCTGGGGCCTCCAAATGCTGTAACCCAGGAGATCGACCATACTCAGACTGTAAGACTTTAGTTACTTTTATTGAGCTAAGCCCGCGGGGTCTGCAGCACACCTCACGCAGGAGGGAACTGCAGCCCCGAGGTTCTAAAATGGCTCCCTTTTATAGGGGGGTCGCCGACACAGTTTGCAAGCAAGCAGAGTGTACAGAAGCGGATCTTGGCGGTTAGCTAGTGTCTGCACAACTTCAAGGTTCTGATAACTTGGGACACAGCTGCAAGGTTGAGATGTTTTTGCAAGGTCTCTCAAGGGAGGGGAGGTTATGTGCCTCCCAGATAGGACACTCAGGGAACAATAGAAAGTTTTCTTCTCTAAGTTACTTTGGGTAGGCTAGTTTGGAGCTAGAGTACAACAGTGTTACATAAAAAATATAGGGGATTCCCATATGCCCTCTCCCTATCCCTCCCACATTTTCCCACAATAACAATTTAATGGAAAGAAATGAAACAATTTTGGGTCTTATTTTTTCAGAACTATTGTGCCATGTGGGGATAAGACTAGTGTGTAAATAAGCTTGATGGAAACAGAACTAAAGATGACCACGTATCTTAAAATACAGTACAACAGGAAACCCAGAGATTAATCATTGTAACACTGCTTAAGAACGCAGCCCCAGCCACTGGTTGGTGTGTAGGCTCCAACACACACTAGTTGAGTAAACTTGGAAACTTGCTTAATCTCTCTAAATCTCTAAACTGTAAAGAAAGATAATATCCATCTCTGAGAATTATGAGATTCAAATAAACTATTCCACCTAAACTGTTTGAGTGCAATGCCTGATTCCCAGTGAGAATGCTATAAATGAAAGCTATTTCTGTTATTTCTATGATAGTACTGAATGAATTAGGTTCATTTCTAGGACTTAGAAACTATTCTAGCACAGAACAAAAATATGGGGCCTACATGACATTATTTTCTGAAAAAAATCTGTATTTAATCTACCAGTAATCTATGATTTCAGTGTATATTTATACTAGGTTTTAGGAGAATTGTTATTTTGAATGAAATAATATAGCATTTCAGAATATTAAAAGATCTAGAAATAGAATGCTATTGCAAACAACAGGTTTATTGTATGCACTTTAAAAGAAAACAATTGTATTTCACATAACTGTATGCACATAACAAACCAATACATTTTTACTGGTATAATTTAAATACAAATATTCAACAAATATGTACGGTGTGGTGGGATTGAAAAAAATAAATGCAGTCTTGTACAAACCATCACAATCATAATCAATTATGACCTTTTGAAGTCAATTTTCTCGCCTAGGACAAGTTTCTAGGAACCAGTAATTAGTTTTGCTTCCTCAAAAAAAAAAATCTTGGAAATTTGAGATAATTTTAGAATGTCAGAAGGTTGCAGGAAAAGTACAGAGAGTTCTTGGATAACCCTTATCCAGCTTCCCTCATGCTCACATCTTAAATTACCATAGCACAATTATCAGAGCTAAGAG
Source organism: Cabassous unicinctus (assembly GCA_029593785.1). Lineage (NCBI taxonomy): Eukaryota > Metazoa > Chordata > Mammalia > Cingulata > Chlamyphoridae > Cabassous > Cabassous unicinctus. Next base: position 40,298 of record JAQZBX010011637.1, on the reverse strand, counting down.
ATTTACCTTGATACAATACAATTAACTAAAGAACGTTTTCAAACTTCACCAGTTATTTCCATGTGCCCTCTTTCTATTCCAGGTTCTAACCTCTGGTCCTACTTTGTATCTAGTTATCATTCCTCACATAGTAATCTTTGAGAAAATTGTGCTTCTGCTTAGACTTTTGCACACTAATTTTAGCAGCCACCAGTTGATCTATTTCATGGCACCACTATCCTTCTGATGGCTTTTTATTTCCCTCATTCTTTCTTAGCACTCAAAGATTCTTTGAGAATAACAGTTACTTTAATTTCATTAGCTTTATCAACCTAGGAAATATCTTGCTTTATATACTGAGATAATTTCTCATTTAACTTTATAATGTATGCAGGTGATTAGAGTATAAATCTTGAGTGAATTTAAAGTTTTAAATTCAGAATCAGTCAACCTTTTGCAAATAGGTGAGTGGAAAAATCTGTCATGCTGTTATTAATACTGTCAATCTTCTGTGTCACCAAAGGAGGTGGGGATTGATGTCTTGAAATTTCTAATTTTTGGTAACCACTTATAAAAATAAAAATGTTACTCATTCATTGATATATAATATATGACATCATTCCATGTTCTTTAAATACATTTTTCCATGTAATTCTCATAAGTAATTTCTGGGTGAAAAATCTGAAGTTCATAAGGAGTGGAGCATGGATTAAGTCACATGTCTTTCCAGTAAAATTCAATAATTCTAAAAATGCTTAATAGAGTAACAGAAATTAGCATCTGAGAGAGGGATCTGATATGAAGTCTTAAAAAATAACCTGGAGATGAGCTACTATGGAGATTAGGAGATTACTACCTGTAACCATTAGCCAATTTGATGTAATTATGAATTCCAAAAATATAATTGGATCACGCTTGTAAACTGATCTGTTAATCTGGGCATGATTAGGTTATGATTAGGTCATTGAGCCCCACCCCTTGGTGGGTGGGAAATCGAATATAATATGTAAGGCAAAGAACAGAGTTGAAGCAGATTTTGAGAAGCAGATTTGATGTTGGAAAGAAGGCCCCAGGAGAAGAGAATCGAGCTGTTCGCCTGATCGTCTACAGCTGGTCGTCTACAGATGACCTTGTGGAGGAAACAGGAGCTAAGCCCGGAGAGAAACGCAGCCCTGGGAAGACAGGAACCCCAGAAGCCTGAACCCTGGCAAACGCCGGCAGCTGTCTTGCTCCAACATGTGGCAAAGAACTGTAAATACCCTTTATAAAGACCAACCTATTTTTGGTATTTCACATTAGCACCCCTTTGGCTGACTAATACACTGCCAAACAGATTATTTATCACTGCACATTGTCAGGGAAGGGGAAGAGAATACTGAGACTATAAAAAGTTAAAGACCTTCTTTAGTCCCAGGAATTTTAAAGACTGACAGTCCTGAGGTTATGTTCTAGCGTATATATATATATATATACGCTAGAACATAAATATATATATACAAGGATTTTTTTCCTTATTTAAAAATTAAGTGGACCAAAAATGCAATCTAATCTCCCTACTGACATTAAAGGAATGGTTCTGTACTTTACCAATACCAAGAGGATTAAAAAAAAAAAATTAAGTAGTTTTAAAAAATATGGAAAAGATATTTAAATAATTCAATAAACAATGTAGAAAAACTTTATAAAGGATAGGGCTCAAAGAAACAAGAGATTGACAATGAAAGCACATGCAGCTAAAAAATAAAAAGGGTTTTTAAGAAATAGTATGAGACAAACATGAGACCCTTACTTGGATATAAAAAGACTACATTTTGAAAAAGCAGCATTCATTAATAAATATCAAGGAAAATATTTCGTACCAGCATACTAGTCAATTCCTCAGAGATGACAGCCAATTTTCCTGAACAATGTTTGAGAAGTACCAGGAGAAAATTTAACCTTTATTTTGCTCCTGATCTCAGCTGATATACATGGTGAGGAAATTTAAGGACAACTCTTAGATATTAAATCCATGATAACTGAAATGAAAAATTCAGTAAAAATGTTAGGAATATGATAATCTAAATTAAAAATTGTCCCAGGCTGAGTTTTGTACACTTAAAAATAAGTTAGCCAAAAATATGCAAACTATATGAAAATAAAATATAAAATTAAATAATACTTGAATTTCTGTCACCAGAGAGTTCCACAATGATTGATTCTCTTGTTATTTTCCATATCAGTGAATTATCCCACTATGTACCCTGTTTCAGAGTCAGGGACATTTTTATGTTTCTCTCTGTTGTTCCATATTCTGATTTTCTCTCTTTGGGATTTATTCTCAGTTTCAGGTCATTCACTGACTTCTCTACCTGATGATCTACAGAGGTGCCCAACTTATGGCCTTAAAGTTTAGCAATCTCAACACAAAGATAATATTTTTTTGGATAGTACAAATGATACTCATAGTGGGTTGAATTGTGTACCCTAAAATATATGTCCTAATCCCCTGAACCAGTGAATGGGACCTTACCTGGAGATCATTGCAGATGTAATTAAATTAAAGATCTTAAACTGAGATCTTCTATTACTTGGGTGGGCCCTAAATCCAATGACAAATGTCCTTATAAAATGAAAAAGAAGACATAGACAAGAAAAAACATGTGAAAGAGATGATGATGTAAACATAGAGGCAGAGATTGGAATGTGCACCTACAAGCCAAGGAATGCCAAAGAGTGCTAACAGCCAACAGAAGCTAGAAGAGAGGCATGAAATAGATTCTAATTCAGATCCTCTAGAAGGGACTAACCCTACTTACACCTTGATTTTGAACTTCTGAGGTTTAGACCTGCGAGAGAGAAAATTCTGTTGTTTTAAGCCATCCAGTTGTTGGTAAGTTGATACATAAGTCATAAAAAACTAATACAAAATTCATGAATTGTATCTCTTTTAATGTGTAGCAATGAATTAAATATTTATGAACGAATTACTCTTCATCCAATTGGATTTTTTAAAAATAAAGTTCTAGCTTTATTTTTTTCTAACAGTGCAGTCTGCTTATGTTTTATTTATTTATTTTTATTTTTAAACAATTTATTGAAGTATATCATTCATACATGAACACACATAAGCTATAATTGTTCAGTAAACATTGTGAACAAACAAAACAAACATGCATAACATCATACAAGTCTCCTACACATCACCCCACTGCAAGTACTTTGCATTGTTGTGAAATATTTGTTAAACGATGAAAGAGCATCATCAAAGTATTACTACTAACTTTAGTCCGTATTTTACTCCCCCATACTTTTTTTAAAGAATTTATTTATTTATTTACTTTTATCCGTTTTTACCCCCACACCCGTTTTTGCTGTTTTTGTGTCCATTTGCTGGACAGCTCTCTGTGTCTGTTTCCTGCCCTCTCTTCTCATCCTTCTCCTCCTGTCTTCACCAGGATTCGATCCTGGGTACCTCTGATGTGGGAGAGAGGCATCCTACCACCTGTGCCACCTTTGTTCCTGGTTTTTCAGCACGTCTCGTCTTGGTTTTCCCTTGTTTTACTCTCCTGTTACATCATCATCTTGCTGTGTGGCTCGCAGGGCCTGATGGTGCACCCGCGCATGGGGCCTGGCAGCTCACCCACTCATAGGGCCTGGGGGGTCTCACCTGTGCATGGGGATGGTGGCACACCCACTTGTGAGGCTTGATGGCATACCCATGCTTGTGGTCTGGGGGGCTTACCGGTCTACGGGACCTAGCGGTGCACCCATGCACGGAGCTTGACAGCACACCCGCTTGAAGGGCCTGGTGATGCACCTGCTTGCAAAGCCTGGTGGCCTGCCTTCTATATTTTTCTTTTTTTCCTTTTTACCTGGAGGTCCTGGGGATTGAACTCAGGTCCCTCCATATGGGGGACAGATGCCCAACCATTTGAGCCACATCTGTCCCCCTGCTATATCTCTTAAGGTTGACCAAAGAGACCTAGAGTTACAGTCATTTCCCACAGGATGGTCGTATAATAAATCAGGCTTAGTTTATCACCAGCATTCCAAAAACCAGACCTAGGGAGAAAAACTAGGTCTGAGGACACATGCATGGTTTCTAATAAAGCAAATATTTAGCCTACCCTGTTTATCACAAAATCAGGACAGTGAGAATATTCGCAGCAATTAGATTTTTACTTCTCTTAATTTAGCACTCTTTGGGCATCTAGATGATTTTATATTTTGAATGAATGCTTATTTATGATCTACATTGTATAAACTTGCATTAAACACTGACCAAAGAAAGCTGGTGTGGCTTCATTAACATTGTGCAAAGTGAACATTAGAACAAAGAATACTTCTAGAAGTCTAGAAGCATATTTCCAAAGCAGGCAGAATGAAGGAAATAAAAAATAAGATCCAGAAAGCAATACAAATGAAAACAGAAAAGCAAGAGTAAAAATGAATAAAAACAAATGCTGGTTATTTGAAAATATCAAAATATTGATGAACTTCCAACAAGATATCAAGAGTAATAGGGAGAAAACACAAATGAACAATATTAGAAACAGCTGAAGATAAAGCACAACAGATCCTACAAATATTAACTGCCAAAGTTCACTTATGAAGAAGGAAATAGTCTGAATCGATGTATATCTGAAAAAGTTATTGAGTTCATAGTTTAAATGCTCCCAGGTGAAATAAAGTCCAGGAACAGTTGGCATCACTGACAATTCTTCAAAACATTTTATGAAATAATATCAACCCTGCATAAATTTTTTAAGAAATTGGAAAAGCTCAGAATATTTCCCAGTGCACATTATGAGGTCAACCTTACCCAAATACTAAAATCAGACAAAATTATTACAATAAAAGAAAGTTACATACACCTATCTCTCAGGAACATTTATAAAAACTCTTACCAAAGTTTCAGCAAATTGAACTCATAAATAAGTGAAAAAGCTAATGTACCATAGCCATGTGGGACTTATTCTATTAATGCAAGATGGAGTCAACATTTGGAGATCAATCTAAGTGACCATAGTAACAGGGAACAAAATGAGCAAGAAGCAGAAAACAAAAGAACCATCTCAATAGATACGTAAATGCATTTGAAGAAATTCAATATCTATTCTTCATGAAAAGTCAGCAAATTGGAAAAGAAGAGAAATGTATCATGTTGCTGAAAAGCATCTAGAATAAAATGTACAGCTAATACCATACTTACTGATGAAAATTTAATTCTTCTCCTCTACTTTTGGAAATAAATCAAGGATATCTACTTTCATGACTTACATTCACCAATATACTAGAGATATTAGTGCAATAAAACAATAAAAGTAAATTAAATACATGCTATGGGAAACAATAAAATAAAACTGTCTATTAAAAATGACATGATTTTTTAAATTCAGAAATTATTAAAGAACTTACAAATATGCCATTAAAACTAATAAGTACTTAGCATGTTCAGAGGATGTGAGATAAATATATAACATCAATAGAATCTTGATAATAGAATCTGAGCAACACCAAGTAAAAATTCAAATAAAAAAGTATCATGCACAATTTTAATAAAAATATTTAGACATAAGTCTGATCAAATATGTACAATTTTCTACTTAATACTTCAAAATATTAATTAGTGAACTCAAAAGAAGATCTAAATAATTGGAGGAATGCCTTTGGTTCATGCATCAGAAGACTCGGCGCTATCAAGATGCCAACTTCTCCATATTGATATATAGACTTACAGCAATCCCAGTCAAAAGCCTGGTAAGATTTCTATTTTAGAAATTGACAAGTTGATTTTAAAATTTATATGAATAACAATAGACCTAATATAGACAGAAACATATTTCAAATTGTAGAATTCTTTTGGAGCACTCACATTAATAAATTCCAAGGCAACGTAAACCTTAAGTAACTGAAACGGTGTGGTAGTTTTGTAACAAGAGGCATAAATATTATTGGAAGAGAATAGCAAACCCAGAATTAGACCCATTAAGTACGGTTAATTAATATTTGACAAAGAAGTATTTCAAAGTACATAGGCTAATCCGTTCACTAAGTGGTGCTGTTAAAATTGGACATGTATCGTAATGACATCACAATGGATTTTGAATTTATGCCTTATCTTTTACTTAAATGACATCTAAACCATTTTGATTGCAACAATGTTATATTTTCCAACTAAAAAATTGTAGATAAGAATATCTGGTTTTCTACTTAGAGAACTGAGAAAGACATTGGGATCTTATAGAGTTTAGTTGTTAAGTACCTGTTTAGCATGAATCCTGGCTCCACCACTAAATCGCTTTGTAACATTACACAACTGAATTAAATCCTCTAATCTTTGCTAAACTTACTTGTTATCTGCAGTTAATTAGAGCTATTTAATTAATTTACTGCAAACGTTTTATAAACACTGTATCAGGTATTTAATAAGTACTGCTATTTTGTGAGCATTTACAAAACACTTTGAGATGTTATATTAAAAATGATAGGTGAATCAATGTATCATTCATATCAAGTAAAAATCACACCATTCTATGATTTTTATTTAATCCTTGTACTGTGGACAAAGCAGTTTACATATTTATTCTTTAAAGTTCATAGCAATCATTAAGGTTAAGCTTTATTATCCTTATCTTAGAAATAATGTATCTGAGGTTCAAAGTACTTAAATTACTTGCTCACAGTAAACACAGTAAAGGATTGCAAAGACAGAGATTGAGTTTAGCTGTTTCCTGGCTACTAAAACAAATATAAAATGGGTTGGCTTAAACACAAGGATTTACTGGCTTAGTTTTCAGAGGCTACAAGGCTTGCTTCCTCCCTGGGTCTGCATCTTCTGACTGGCCCAAATCTCTGAGGTTCCTTGGCTTTTCTGTCACATAGCAATGCACATGGTACTGTTTGCTATCTCTTCCGGATTCATCGTTTTTCAGTTTCTGGCTGCTCCCCATGGCTTGTTTCTATCTCTGTATGAATTTCATTCTATTTAAAAGGACTCCAGTAACCTGGATTAAAAACCAACCTGATTCAATTAGGCCACAGCTTAACTGAAGTAGCATCTTGAGACCCTATTTACAATGAGTTCGAACCCACAGGACCACGGGCTGTAACCTGAACATGCCTTTTGTGGTGGACATAATTCAATCCCCAACATATTAAGCTCAGGCTACCTTTATTTCATATTTGATTTAAAATGGAAAAAAAATAACAAAATAATAAATTACGATCACCAGGGTTTTTAATTGGCATTTAAATATTTTAGTGAGAGTTTACCAAAGTAAATTATATTATTGTATTTCAAATATTTCCCTGAAGCTTGGTACTGCTGTGTATCTTTGTAATCTTCATATATTCTCTAGACTATATTTTTCCAAAGGCAAAATGATAAACAATAATATATGATCAGACAATCACTTGTATCTGCACAATAGTAGGATATATTAGATTGGATATCACAGGTGACATTTTTTTGTGCCTGTAACACTGTAAATAACTGTGTAAATAACACTGTGTATTACACAGTGTATTTAATCTATCCTGTGAGAAAGATAATGTAATAACAATCCAGGTTTTAAGCTTATTGAAAGACCCTTTCAAGATATTGACAGATATTGATTTAAAACATTGATTCATTATGAATCTCACTTCCAATGCTTATGAACACCAGGAATTTCCTTAGACCCCTCACATTCTTACCATTAAATTAATATTATATCAAAGAAGAAGCTGTGATCTGAAAACATCATACCTAGAATTTCATGTAAGACATGAGTATAACTGCAGAAAGGGCTTTATTTCTGTAATTAACATAAGAGCTGTAAAAATTCAGAGAACACCTCTTTTGTCCTCTATCCATAAAAATCAGCACTTTGAAAATCCTTACAATTTAAAACCGTGGTGTGAGATACTACAATATAAAATGCAAAATGAAATATTTGGAAATGCATGTCCCTTTTTGTTTAGTATGTGTCTTTTAAAACATACTTTTCTTGTTGGGTTATAGAACATTTTGTTTCTCCTGCACAACACTTCATCATGTGGTTTTCACATTATACCATTTCCAGTGAGTGAATATTGAATAGCAGTTGCAAAGCTATTTTGACAGAGTTCTGGTTTTGAACAGACAATAGAATCCCTAGAAAAATGAGCTCTTACAAAACCAGAATGAATTAAAATGAGAAATATTCCACATTTATATGTATTTAGACAGTTTTTACAATATAATGTTATTTGTGGAGAAGGAAGGTGGTATGAAAAATTATCATAAAGCACAAAATTTAAAGGAAGGGACAAAGGGTCTTTGGCATACAGAACAGAAGTAAGTTCATTGTTTTTGGAATCAATGTAGAAATTATTTTAAAATTCCTTGTAATAATTTAAAATGCATATTATGTTTATAGTCTACCAAAACAAACAATTTTAAATTAATATCTCCAATTTGATTTATGAAATGTGCTAATTCAATGTCTTTGTATAAAGATTTGGACAGGAAGCAAACTATAAGAATATGAACAATTATCTTTTACAGTTCTTTTTATCCACGTGATCATTTATTACTATAGATCAATTTATGAAGCAATATGTAAGCATATATTGTTCATTTCTAATTTTGTTTGTAAACTTATGATTTTAGCTCCCACTTTTGCCACATTGGTTATTAATTTGTTACATAGACTTGTCAGGGCTTTTTTTTATCTGGAAAGTTAACATTGAAATAGTAACAGCAGCATGGCAGAAAGTGTTTACAAATGATCTTATATGGTCAAGATAACTATTCAAAATAATGGAGCAAGAGCCTTTTACATAGACTACTACAGTTGTAAATGACACAGATATTAATAGTATAACCAAAGTTGAGAATAAGCCTAGATAACTATGGGGTTTGGAAATTTTTCAATACATTAAATTGAAATTCTTTCACAGAAATGTGGAATTAAAGGAGTTAAGGACAAGGGAGGGCATTATAGGCACACGAACCTCCTGAGTCCATATAGAGATGTGACAACCCATGACATTAATCAGAGGAAAAAGTAGGAATGTTTTTACTATTGAAGCAGTTTTATATAGAAAGAAAGTGGAAATCAACCCTAGTGATGTAAATTAAAGTCAACTCGCAGATATTTTATGCCACTAAAGGTTTCTTATTTCAACCTACCCAGGCAAACTCAGGTGTTAATATTATTATTAATTTGGCAGTAGATTATAGAACAGATGAAAAGGTGGAGAACATCAATGTGCGAAGCAGTCAATATTGCAAGTCAAAGCTTTTATTTCATAACTTCTCTTTCTTAATTCTTATTGACTTGGTTCGTGTTTCATTGATCTGTTACTTGCCTGAATTCCTTTAGTACTTTGTCACTGATCATATAATTCATCTCTTTTTTTGCTGTTATTACATATATAACCTTATTTTCAAAATTAATTGCAAACTCATTGTTGTTATAATTTTTGATTAAAGTGGGGGAAATGTGGCTGCAAAATATGGTGGAAAGAACAACACAGAAGATAAAATGCCTGGATTTGAGTTCCAGGTTTGTCTTTTGCTATCTCTGTGGTATTAAAAAGTATTTTAAATCTTTGGGCTTCAATTTCCTTATTTGTAAAACGGAATAGATCACAGATTTTCTAACATTTTATAAAGAATACTTAGGTTTCTAAAGAAACACATACAATCCAAACTTGAAAAGGAAGGCTGTATAAAGGGATTTGGGGCTCTGTCCTCTCCTCCACCTTCCAAAATGCACCAATTTACAGAAACAGCGTTTTTATATATTAGGGTCCTGTATAGAGTTTGACTTAAAAAAACGGGTGCACTGAGTGATATCACCCAACATGGCAAAGTAGTTAGCACAAAGGCCTGTCCCTCCACACAAACATAAAAAATAAAATAAAATCTATTGCGGAAACTCTAAAAAATCAGTAAAAAGTTTACAGCAACCAAGCAAATGGTGAAATTACAAAAGCAGCCTAAAAATAGTAGGAAAGTTTTGTGACATTTTTACTTGTTCTTGTCTATCTCCTCTCACCACCACAAACGTGGGAGGGGTCTTGAAGACAGCAACCACTGTTTCCAGTATGGGACCTTGGTTGCTGGTTCCAGAGGGAGCAGAGCAGATTTTTTTCGTAAAGAATTTTGTTTTTACTAACTTAAACTATTTAGGGGCTACTATAAGGACTAATGCAAAGCACTTACCTTTATTTCACCTAATTCAGAACTCACTCATGGTGAAAACGCAGTGAATGTTATTTGATAATACTATGAGACAAACAAGCAATCTGCAGCCACCTGGAGCAAAAAAGTACAGTCAGGTCACTAAAGAGAACTAAAAGCCTAGGAGGAAAGGCTGGGGAGGTTTTCTTTGGACATCAGGTCATTCAAAGTGCCCATGTATCTGGGAAATTTAGAAGCCACACATAAGCACAGGCCAGGACACATGCTCAGAAAAGATCTGAGTATACTCTAAGCTTTTACCTCTGGCTGATCTCTAGACTCGGTGCAAACAAAAAGTAAAAGCTAAAGTAGAGTTGTAAATAGCCTGGCTGAGCATTAAAAGAATGACCCAGCAAAGATGCAATCTGCAAAGACTGAAAGAGAATTCTCTCTCTCTCTCCCTCTCTCACTCCCTCATTCTCCTGTTCCAAGTCTCTCTTCCATGGCTCCTGGTTCAAGGAAATCTGTCAAAATATTAGCCAAATAAGAAGCTAAAGGAAGAGACTTGAGAAACCACACATAACAAAGAATACAGACTTTACAAATACAGTTTATAGAAGCTACTGAGCAAACAACAAAATCCCACAGAAGCAACAAAAGCAAACCATAAAATGGGGGGATAATCTAATTTTCAGAATCACTACAGATCCTTAAACAATGAATGGGGTAAATAAGAAATCATAAGGGAAACTATAAAACACAGAAAAATGGAAAGGCCAACATAATATATAACTTTTGGGATGCAGTGAGATCAGAGGGCAATTTATAGCTGTACATTACTATATTAAAAAAGAAGAAGAATCTCAAATCAATAACAAAACTTTATTCTTAAGAAACTAGAAAAAGAAGAGCAAACTAATCCCAAGGCTAACAGAAGAAGAAAGTAATACAGATTAGAGAAGAAGAAAAAATATAAGAAAAATAGAGAAACAAAAGAGAATCAACAAAAATAAAAGTTGGTCCTCTGAAAATCAACAAAATTGACAAAACTTTAGCTGAAATGACTAGTATAAAAGAGAGTCAATGCAAATGACTAAAATCAGAAGTGAAAAAGGTGATACTATTGCCGACCTTACAGAAATATAAATGTTTATAGGAGGAAAGGATGAAAGATGGGGGCAGGGTAAGGAGCTCCAAGAGTCAGCTCATCATACAGTGCAGTTAGTACTCAGCCAGAGCTATCTAAATCACCTGTATGGGGGGAAGGGGTACAAGAAACCAGAAGAGCACTCCTGTAACATTCTTGGAAGAACACATGGAGACTTCCCACTTGCAGTGAAGATTCATGAGTAGAGCACTCCATGCCACGGAGGCTGCTGCCCATCTTTTGCTGGCAGTGCAAGCCACCTTGGGAGCTATTCCCTGGCTGGAGTTGGAAGCTCCATTTCCCAAAAATGTGGGAGGAAGAGATGATTGGACATCAATTTCAGCTACTGATTAGTAAAATTCAGCTGGCTAAAGTCCAATCATGAGAACAACTAAACTTTGAATCTGTCCAAGATGGAAAGAGGCTGATACCTTCCATTTTAACTCCTCTCCTTGCATGACGGGAAGTGGGTCTGATAGAAAATCACAGTGAAGTCAGGGACTGGCTTCTTTCTACCTAGGTTAGATTGCAGTCCTAGCCTATCTCCAGCCCTACCAACAACAGAGAGGAAGCTGGAAGGACCTGCCCCAGCCTCTCTGGACAGCTGCAAGCACTTTCAACTTACAAAGACTAGAGTGTTGGGCACTCTAATGGTTCCATGCCCACCTTTGGCAGGGCAGAAGGGATAGTTCTCCCTCAGCTTCTCTGGACAACTGCAGCTGATTTCAGCCTTCATCCACTAGACTGTTGGGCACATATCTGACTCAATCCCCATCCCTGACAGGGCAGGAGGAGGGATAGAGTGAAACCACAGTCATTTTTGGTCCACACAAATTAGATTACTGGACACATCTGTGGCTCCATCTCTGCCCCTGACAGAGCAGGAGGAGGGACAGTGCTCCCTCATCCTTTCTGGGCAACTGCAGTCACTTTCAGAATGCATGGACTAGATTGCTGGGCACACTGGGGGCTCCATTACCAACACTGGCAGGGGAGGAGGGGGGCCTATGCTTCATCAGTCTACCTGGGCAACTGCAGCCAGTTTTGACTTGCACAGTTTAGTTTGCTGCCCACATGTGTGGCTCCCTAGGTAGGTGAGGATGGGGTGTGGAGCTTCATTAGACTCTCTGGGCAACTACAGACCATTTTAATCTGTATGACTTGGATTACTGCACAAGTTTGTGGCATTGCTACTCCTGGCAGGGGAGAAAGGTGGGAGAAGCTTCATCAGTTCTGGGGCAATGTGGTCAGCTTCAGCCTCCATGGCTTACAATACCAACTGTGTCCTTGGCTCATATTCTGCAACCAGCATGGGAGAAAGGGCAAGAAACAGATGAAAAAGAGCTGAAAATTTTCAGATTGACTAAACACTAGCTACCATAAATTTCCAAATTAAGTTGAACCAAGTATCAAAGAGGGGCTGTAGTGTAAAGACAATCTAAATAGAAAACCTTAGGCTAAAGAGAAAAAAGGGGTCAAGAATAACTACATCTAGTTAATCAGATGCCAAGCCACCAAAATAAAAATTACCAGCCAAACTAAGAAAAGGAAGCTATTGCCCTGTCAAAGAACAAACTAAGCCTCCAGATGACTTAAAGGAGTTGAGACAACTAATCACAGATGTTCAAACAAATCTTCTTAATAAATTCAATGAGATGGCTAAAGAATTAAAGACATCAAAAAGACACTGGGCGAGCACAAGAAAATATGAAGGCATACATAGGAAAATAGATTTTGTGGGAATGAAAAGCACAAAAACAAAAGTAAAAATACACTGGAGTCATATAATAGCATATTTGAAGAGGCAGAGGAAAGGATCAATGAACTTGAAGAGAGAGCTTCTGAAAGGGAACACACAAAAGAACAGATAAAGAAAAGAATGGAAAAAGTTGAACAAGGTCTCAAGGAACTAAACAGCAAGAGATGTGCAAACATACATGTCATGAGTGTCCCAGAAAGAGAAGAGAAGGGAAAAGGGGCAGATGGAATATTTGAAGAAATAATGGTAGAAAATTTCCAGCCCTTTTGGGAAAGAAAGCACAACATACTCCCATCCAAATAAATCCAAATAGACCTACTTTGTGTTACATACACTGATGAGAATGTCAAATGCCCAAGATAAAGAAAGAATCCTAAGAGCAGAAAGAAAAAAAGATTCATCACATACAAGCAATGCCCAAAAAGATTAAGTGCTGATTTCTTATCAGAAACCATGAAGGCAAGAAGGCAGTGGTATGATATATTTGCCAGCCAAGAATCTTATATCTGGCAAGACTGTCTTTCTAAAATGAGGGTGCATTCAGAATATTCACAGATAAACAGAAACTGAGAATTTGTAACCAAGAGACTGGCTTTGCAGGAAATACTAAAGGGACTGCTACAGCCTGAATAGAAAGACTGGAGAAAGAGGCTTGGAAGAGAGTCTAGAAATGAAGGTTTTTATCCGTAAAAGTAACTAAAAGTGTAAAAAAAGTGGTGAAAATAAGATATGATAAATAAAACCTAAAGATCAAAATGGGTGAAGAAATAAATGCTTTTACAGTAATAATTTTGAATGTTAATGGATTAAATTCCCCAATCAAAAGACATAGACTGGTGGAATGGATAAGAAAATATAAGCCATCTATATGCTGTCTACAAAAGACTCATCTTAGACCCAAGGATACAAATAGATTGAAAGTGAAAGTCTGGAAAAAGATATTTCATACATTCAGTAACCAAAATAAAGCTGGAGTAGCTATACTTATATTGGAATAAATAGAATTTAAAAGCAAATTGTTAATAATGAAGAAGGTCACTATATACTAATAAAAGGGGCAATTCAACATGAGGAAATAACAATCTTTAATGTATATGAACCTAACCAGGATGCCCCAAATTATATGAGGTAAACACTGGCAAAACTGAAGGGAGAAATAGCTGTCTCTATAATAATAGTTTGAGACTTCAATACACCAGTCTCATCATTGGATAGGTCATCTGGGCAGAGGATCAATAAAGAAACAGAGAGTTTGAATAATATGATAAATGAATTAAACCTAATAGATATATACAGAACACTACATCCCAAAACAGCAGTATATACATTCTTTTCAAGTGCTCATGGAAATTTCTTCAGGATAAGCCATATGTTGGGTCACAAAGCAGAGCTCAATAAATTTGAAAAGATCAAAATTATGCAAATAACTTTCTCTGATGATAATGGAAAAATCTGGAAATCAACAACAAGCATAAAAGGGAAAATTCATAATTATATGGAGATTAAACAACACACCATTAGATAATTAGTCAGTGAAAGAAGGACTTGCAAGAGAAATCAATAAATATCTCAAGACAAATGAAAGCAAGAACACAACATATCAGACCCTATGAGATGCAGCAAAAGCAGTATTGAGAGGGAAATTATAGCCCTCAATGCTTACATTACAGAGGAAAAAACAGATAAAATCAATCACCCAACTACACAGCTGGAGAAACTAGAAAAAGATCAGCAAACTAATCCCAAAACAATCAAAAAGAATGAAATAACAAAGATCAGATCAGAAATTAATGAAATTGAGAACAACAGCAACAACAACAACAAAAAATAGAGAAAATCAACAGAAACAAAAGCTGGTTCTTTGAGAAGATCAACAAAATTGAAAAACCCTTAGCTAGACTGACAAAGAAAAAAAGAGAGAATATGAAAATAAATAAAATCAGTTATGAGAATTGGCTCATTACTACTTACACCAAAGAAGTAAAAGAGATCATAAGAGGAATCTATGAAAAATTGCCCCACGAAAAACTAGACAATGTAGATGAAATGTAAAATTCCTAGGAATGTATGAACAACCTACATTGACCCTAGAAGAATTAGAAGACCTCAACAAACCACTCACAAGTGAAGAGATTGAAACAGTCATCAAACAACTCCCCAAAATGAAAAGTCCACTACCAGATGAATTTTCGGGTGAATTCTATCAAACAATCAAAGAAGATTTAATACCAATTTTCCTCAAACTCTCCCAAAATATTGAACAGGATCAAACACTACCAAACTCATTCTATGAAGCCAATATCACCCTAATACCAAAGCCAAAGATATTACAAAAAAAGAAAATTACAAACACATTTCCTTAATGAATATGGATGCAAAAATCCTCTACAAAATACTTGCTAATCCAATCCAAAACATTAAAAAAATATTATTCATTACGATCAAGTGGGTTTTATACCAGGAATGCAATGGTGGTTCAACACAAGAAAATCAATCAATGTAATGCTCCACATTAATAAATCAAAGAGAAAAATCATATGGTCATCTTGATTGATGCAGAAAAGACATTCCAGCATCCTTTCTTGACAAAAACATTTCAAAAGATAGAAATAGAAGGAAACTTTCTCAACATGATAAAAAGCATATATGAAAAACCTACAGGTTACATTGTACTCAATGGTGAAAGACTGAAAACTCTCCTGTTAAGATCAGGAAGAAGACAAGGATATCCATTGTCACCACTTTATTCAATGTAGTCCAAGAGATTCTAGCTAGAGCAATCAAGCAAGATAAAGAAACAAAAGACATCCAAGTTGGAATGGAAGAAGTTCAACTTTTGCTATTCACAGATGATATGATCCTATACTTAGAAAAATCCCCCCAAAATCTACAACAAGCTACTAGAGATGATAAACAAATTCAGTAGAGTGGCAGGATACAAGATTAATATGCAAAAAATCAGTAGTGTGTCTCTATACTAGTAATGGGCAATCTGAATAGGAAATCAGGAAAAAAATTCCATAAAAATAGCAACAAAAGGATCAAATATTTAGGAATAAACTTAACCAAGGATGCAAAGCACTTGTATTCAGAAAACTCCAACGCATTGCTAAAAGAAATCAAAGAAGACCTAAATAAATGCAAGAATGTTCTGTGTTCATGAATGGTAAAACTAAATATCATTAAGATATCAATTCTACCCCAACTTTATACAGATTCAATGCAATCCTGATTTAAAAAAGAATTCTAACACCCTGTTTAAAAGAAATGAAAAATGCCATTATCAAATTTATTTGGAAGGGTAAGGGAAACTGAATAGCCAGAATCATCTTAAAAAGAAAGAACAATGTTGAAGGCCTCTCACTTTCAGATTTTAAATCATATTATCTAGCTTCTGTTGTAAAAAACAGCATGACACTGGCATAAAGATAGACACATATACCAATGGAACCGAATTAATGGTTCAGAAACAGACCCTTATATCTATGGTCAAGTGAATTTTGACAGGGCTGTTAAACCTGCTCAGCTGGGGCAGAACAATCTATTCAACAAATGGTGCTGGTAGAACTGGACATTTATATCCAAAAGAAAGAAAGAGGACCCCTATCTCATACTTTATACAAAAATTAATTCAAAATGGATTAAAGACCTAAATATAAAAGTGAGAACCATAAACCTCCTACAAGAAAATGTAGAGAAACATCTTCAAGACCTGGTAGTATGTGGTGGTTTCTTAAACCTTACTCTGTAAGCACGAGCAATGAAAGAAAAAATGGATAAATGGGTTCTCCTCAAACTTAAACACCTTTGTGCTTCAAAAGACTTTGTCAAGAAGGTGAAAATGCAACCCACTCAATAGGAGAAAATATTTGGAAACCACATATCCAATAAGGGTTTGATTTCCATGCTATATAAAGAGATCATACAATTCAAGAATAAAATAGCAAGCATTCCAATTAAAAAATGGGCAAAAGGCTTAAATATACATTTCTCCAAAGAGGAAATACAAATGTTGAAAAAGCACATGAAAAAAATGTTCAATATCAGTAGCTATTAGAGAAATGTAATTCAAAACTACAATGAGATACCATTTTACACCTCACAGAATGGCCAGTATTAAAAAAAAATTGTAAACTATAATTGTTGGAGAGGATATGGAGAAATAGGAACACTCCTTCACTATTGGTGGAAATGTAGAATGTTGCAGCCTCTGTGGAGGACAGTTTGATGGTTCCTCAGAAAGCTAAATATAAAACTTCTGTATGATCTGGCAATCTCTCTAATAGGAATTTATCCAGAAGAACTGAAAACAGTGATGCGAACAGACATTTGCACACTGATATTCATAATGATGTTATTCACAATTGCCAAAAGATGGGAAAAAACCCAAGTGTCCATCAACAGTTGAATGGATAATCAAAATGTGGTATATACATATTGTATTAGTCAGCCAAAGGGGTGCTGATGCAAATTACCATAAATCTGTTGGCATTTATAAAGGGTATTTGTTTGGGGTAGAAGCTTATAGTTACCAGGCCATAAACCATAAGTTTCTTCCCTCACCAAAGTCTGTTGCCATGTGTTGGAGGAAGACAGCTGCTGACGTTTGCCAGGGTTCAGGCTTCTTGGATTCCTCTCTTCCTGGGGCTCCATTTCTCTCTGGGCTCCATTTCCTCTGTTTCCTCCACAAGGTCAGTTGTAGACTATGAGGCTCTCTAGGCGTTGCCTCTCTCCACAAGGCCAGCCGTAGACTATCAGGCGAATGGCTCGTATTTTCCTGGGGCCTTCTCTCCTTCCTCACGACCAGTCTCCTCTGTGTGCTTGCTTTCCCAGGCTACAGCATTAAAACTCCAATATCAAAACTCCAACTCTGTCCTTTGCCATGTCTTTTATCTTTGAGACCCCACACACCAAGGGGCGGGGCTCAACGCCCTACTGACATGGCCCAATCAAAGCTCTAATCATAATTTAATCACACCCAGTGGAACAGACCAGTTTACAAACATAACCCAATATCTATTTTTGGAATTCATAATAATGCCAAACTGCTACACATATGATTAAATACTATGCTCCTGTAAGAAGAAATGAAATAAGGATACATATGATAACATGGATGAACCATGAGGACATTATGCTAAGTGAAATAAGCCAGACACAAAAAGACAAATATTTGTGGTGTCACTAATAAGAACTAAATACAAAGAATAAACACATGGAGTTAAAACCTAAACTATAGGTTACTAGGAGACAGGATGAGGACTGAGAAGAGGACTGATGCTTAATGTATGAGAATTTTCAATTGGCTTGGCTGTAAAAGTGTGGAAATGGAATAGCATTGACGGTAACACATTACAGTGTGTATAACTAACATGTCTGGTATAAATAAGTGGGATTGCGGCTGAAATGGGTAGTAGAGGGATATAAACATCAACTGAAAGAAAGCTAGAGAATAATCTAGGGACTGAATAACATAGCAAACCCAGAGGTGGATGAGGATTGTGGTTAATAATACAAATACAAGAATGTTCTTCTATGAACTAGAACAAATATACACCACTATCACAAGGTGGTAAGAATATAGTGATGCATGGGAAAAATACAATGAATGTAAATGATGGACTGTAGTTAACAGCAATATTGTAATATTCTTACATCAATGTCCAAGAAAGGTATTATATCAATGCTAAGGATCAATAATAGGAGGGTATGAGATTTTTTCTTTTGGACTAAGGAATATGTTCAAAATTTTACTGGGGCAATGACAGCACAACTCTGTGATGAAACTGAGAGCCACTGAATGGCAATAAATTAAACAACCTAGATGAAATGGACAAATACCTAGGAATACACAAATTACTATAACTGTCTAAAGAAGAAATAGAAAATCTGAACAGACCTATATCAAGTAAAGAGAATGAATTAATAATAATTAAAAAAACCTCCCAACAAAGAACAGTAGGACAAGATGGCTTTACTTCATGAAAAAACATCCAGCAATCTAGGAATAGAAGGGAACTTCGACAATATGATAAGGTACATTTGGAAAAAGCCCATAGCTGTAGTCATACCCAATGGTGAAACACTGACTGTTACCCTCCTAAGATCAGGAGCAAGACAGGCATCTGCTCTCATCACTGCTATTCAATATTGTACTAGAAGATTTGGGCAGAGAAATTAGGCAAGAAATAGAAATAAAATGCATCCATATAGGAAAAGAAAAAGTACAACTATCTCTATATGCAGAAAACATGAGCCAATACGTAGAGAATCCCAAAGAATCCATGAAAAAAACGCTAAAACTAATAAACAAATTCAGGAAGTTGCAGTATACAAGATCAACT
Organism: Cabassous unicinctus; assembly: GCA_029593785.1. Taxonomy (NCBI): domain Eukaryota; kingdom Metazoa; phylum Chordata; class Mammalia; order Cingulata; family Chlamyphoridae; genus Cabassous; species Cabassous unicinctus. The sequence continues at coordinate 20,934 of JAQZBX010011637.1, read as the reverse complement.
TGCAAAATCAGCTGTGTTTCTTTACACCAGCAATGAAAAATCTGAAAAGAAAATTAGGAAAACAATTCATTTTATTACAGTATCCAAAAGAATAAAATACCTAGGAATAAACTTAACCAAGCAGGTGAAAGACTTGTATACAAAAACTGTAAAATATTGCTCAAAGAAATGAATGAAAAATGACCTAAATTGCAAGACTCCCTGTGCTCATGGATTGGAAGGTTTAATATTGCTAAGATAGCAAATCTGCCTAAAGTGATCTACATAATTCAATGCAGTTACTGTCAAAATTCCAGTGGCCTCTTGACAGAAATGCAATAATCAAGCCCCAAATTCTTATGGAACTTCAAGGGGCTCCTAATAGCCAAAACAACATTGAAAACAAGAATAAAGTAAGAGTACTAACACTTCCTGATTTCAAAGCTTACAGTGTGATATTGTCATAAGGAAAGCCATATAAACTAATAGAATGGAATTGGGAGTCCAGAAATAAACTCATATACTTATGGCCAATTGAGTTTTGAAAAGAATGCCAAGACCTTACATTAGGGAAAGAAGAGTCTCATCAACAAATGGTTCTGGAACAACTGTATATCCGTTTGCAAAAGAATGAAGTTAGACACTTATCTTACAACATATACAAAATTTAAGTCAATTTGGATCAATCATCTAAATGTAAGAGCTAAATTCTCACAACTCTTAGAAGAAAACATAGAGATAAATCATCAAGACCTTTGATTTGTCAATGGATTCTTAGATGTGACACCAAAAGTGTCAGCAATAATAGAAAAAGTAGATAAATTGGACTTCAAAAATTAAAACTTTTGTATATATTCTAGAATCTAGATATATAAAGAACTCTCACAGCTCAGCATAAAAAATATGAACAACTGAATTCAGAAAATGGCAAATGACTCCAATGGATATTTTTTGAAGGAAGATACTCAAATAGCCAACAAAGACATGAAAAGATGCTCAGCATCCTCAGCATCATCAGTCATTAGGGAAAGAAATTAAAAATTCATGCAAAGGACAATGAAATACCGTATCACATTGACTAGGATGACTATGATTAAAAAAAACAACAGAAAATAACAAGTGTTAGAAACAAGATGGAGAAATTAGAAACCTCATACATTGCTGGTAGGGATATAAAATTATTTAGCACCTGTAAAAATTAGTTTGATCGTTACTCAATAAGTTAAACATAGAATTGTCATATGACTCAGCAATTCCACGCCAAGGTATATACCAAAAGAATTGAAAAAAAAGGTACTCAAACATATATATGCACATGCTATTAATTAGCCTCACTATTCAAAATAATCAAAACATGGGAACAACCCAAATATCCATCAAGAGATGAATAGACAAACAAATTGTGGTATATACAATGTATTCAGCCATAAAAATGAATGAAGTATTGATACATGTTAAAATGTAGAATAACCTCAAAAACATATGTTAAGTGAAAGTAGTAGAACATAAAAGGTTTATTCCATTGTATTATATAAATATATTTACATCCATTGTATTGCATTATTCCATTTATAAGAAACACCCACAATAGGTCAATTTATAGAGATTTCAAGCAGATTGATGGTTGCTAGGGGCTGGGAAAGGGAGAAGTGTGGAATGATTGTTTAATGGGTATGAAGTTTCCTTTTGGGGTGAGGAAATGATTGGAAATGGATAAAGGTGTTGGTTGTACAACATTGTGTAGTAAATAGCATTGAGTTGTGCACTTTAAAATGATTAATTTTATGTTATATGCATTTCACCTCAACAATTTTTTTTTCTAGACCACCTCCTGAGGAGGACTTCTGATTCCACATAGGATGTAGCTGGCCAATACTCCTACTACAACAACTAGAAAAGGCCAGATAAACTATACAATTTATGTATATCTACAGATATTGGAATGATATTGAAGCAATATGGAGTAAATGAATTGAAATAATAGAAAGAAGAGAAGTTACCTGATGTGACTTGACAATCTCTGGCTATTTTTCTCATTGAAGGTGTTTGTCAATACACCATGAAATAATTATCAAATTGGCCTAAATAGAGGGACTTTACTAGTGGAAGAGAAACCAACCTGATTTTGGTCATTTTTCAAGGCTGACACTATAGATTAAAAGTTGAATGTCTCCAAATATGGCTCTATCACCCATTAGATATTTGCAGAGTTCTGAGGCATTCATGGGAAGTTGAGAATCTAGGCCAAGACCATCTAAGAAGGTGACTATAATCTCTGCTAATACAATGGTTCTTAGGAGGAAATATTTTATAGATATTCAAATGCACAGCCAATTTTTTCCCTAAGAAATTTGCTCGACTTTTCAGCTGTAGGTGTCAGGAGACTAAAGTGCCAACCTCAGAACCTCCACAGGCAGAAATGAAATTCTTTCTGACTGTCTTTTAGAGCTGAAAATACAGAGACAGAGAGGCTCTTGTTGTGGTTTAAAGATATGTCCACAAATTAATCAATATTCCTCTCTTCAAAAGATAGAGCGGGTGTGGCTCAATCGATAGAGCTCCCGTTTACCATATGGGAGGCCCCAGGTTCGCTTCCCAGGGCCTCCTTGTGAGGGCAGGCCGGCCCGCGCGGTGCGGTGGGCTGATGCAGCAAGACCTCACAACAAGGGGGAGATAAGCAGACACAGAGAAGACACACAGCAAACGGACACAGCAAGCACAAGCAGCAAGGGCGGGGGGGAATAAATAAATTAATCTTTAAAAAAAAAAAAAAAAAAAGCGAGAGAGCCTAATTCTTCCATTGAATGTGGGTCAGACAAATGACTCACTTCTAATAAACAGAATGTGACAGAAGTGATAGTTTCTGACTACCTAGTCTGGGATAAAACGCGTTGCCGCTGCCACCTTGCTCTCTCTTAGATTGTCTGTTCTGGTGGAAGCCAGCTGCTATGCTATAAGGACTCTGAAGTAGCCTGTGGAGAGGCCCATGTGGAGAGGTACTAGACCTCCACTTATATATGTTCTAAAAGTTAAATCAGGCAAACTTTTAGACAGGGGATTCAAAACAAATAGGAAAAATGTGTAACAAATTGAATGACAGAAATATTTTATGAAGCAATTAACATATGCAAAGGACATTATGGTGGCTCAGCTGTTTATGACAGATATTTTTATATATAATGACAGAAAAGTTGAAAATAAAAATGATGAAAATATCATACAAATGCTATCCAGGGAAGTTAGTGTTGTTGCATGGATATCAAAAAAGTAGACATTAAGGTAAGTTTTATTATAGATAAAGAAAAAACATACCAAAATGGGAAATGGATACATTCAATAGGAAGACAATGCTAAATTTATAGGCATCCAATAACACAAAATCTATCAAGCAAGAATGAACAGAATTAAAGGAGAGACAATTCATAATCATAATTACATATTTTAATAGAGTTCTCTGAATAAGTAATGAAAAATACCAAAAAAATCATGCTATTTAGAGATTTTGCATGATCAATTTAATGTAAGTCAGAAACAATGACCAATAACATGAGTATGCATATGCTGAGGCATATATGTTGGGCTAATAAGATAAACCAAGTATTGAGGATTGAAATATAAAATATGTTCACTAATCACACTGAATTAGAATTCAAGAACAGAGAGATAATTTGAAAATCCACACGTGAAGAAATTAACCAACACAAAGAAGAAATCACAAGTCATATTAGAAAATTTTTAATTTAGTGATAATGAAATTATGACACATTAAAACTTGTGTGATGTAGCTAAAGTGGTGTTTAGAGGGAAATTCATATGTCTAAAATGCATGTAATAAAATATGGTAAAATGTTAAATAAAAAATATCCTAAGTTTCGATCTCAAGAAACTAGAAAAAAAAGGGAACATTAAATTCAAAGAAAGTGGGAGGAAAGAAATAATAATATAGTAGCAGAAATAAAAGAGATAGAGAGAAATCTGCATGTGAATAAATGAACTAAATCAAAAATCCATTCTTAGAAATAATTAATATGTTTTATTTTCCCCTAGCAAAACTTATCAGGAAAAAAAGAGAAAATACTTCTTATGTATATCATGAATAAAAAAGGGATATTACCACAGATACTCCAGATATTAAAAGGATTATAATATTATGCATAATTTTATGATATTAAATCTTCATCAGCTTGAAGTATGAATATATTTCATTATAAGGGCACAAAAAAATACTATCCACAAATAGTACTTCATTAAAATTTAAAACTTCTTGTCATCAAAAGAAAACTTTAAGAGGGTGAAAATTGAAGCCACAGATTGTAGGAGGATATTTGATACATATATATGACTATATGTATATATTGTATACACATAGATATATAGACATGTATATACATATACAGATATGATAGACAACTTGACAAGACAACCCAATTTTTTAAAATGGGCAAGATATTTGAACATATCCTTCACAATAGAGGATATAAGAAAAATAAGCATAGCAGCAAATAGTTTGACAGAAACAATGTATGCTACATAGTGTAGCAACATGTTTAAAATATTATAAAAATTCTGTCAACATAGAATTCTTTACCAAGCGAAAATATTTTCTAAGGTTAAAAAAATACAGATTTTTAAAAACATAAACAAGTTGAAAGAATTAATCACTGACAGAAATGCACTACAAAAAAAGTTAAAAGAAGTCCTCCAAACTGAAGGAAAATAATTCCAGATTGAAATCTGAAAGAATAAAGAGCACTGGAAATAGTACTACTATTTATAGGTAAATATAAAGATTTTTCTCTTAATATTTATTTTATCTAATCAGCCATTTCAAGCAAATATTATAACAATGTATAGTGGGGTTATAACGTATGTGCAAATGAAATGTATGGCAACAATAGCATAACATGTGCCATGTTATAACATCACTGAAAGTTTGACTATAATAGGTAAAAGATGTGTAGTATAAAGGAGCCACTAAAGTAAAACATAAGAAGTTATAACTAATAACCAACAAAGGAAATAAAATGAAATCATAATCATAAAAATATTTTCCCCAAAGATAGAAAAGGAGGAAAAAGGGAAAAAAATCAAACAGATGGAGCAAATGCAAAATACATAGCAAGATGGTAGATTTCAACTCAACCATATCAATAGTCATTTTAAATGGTCTAAATATTCCAGTTAAAAGACAGAGAGAGTCACACTGGGTAGAAAAACAGGCCCAATGTGTAAGCTGCATACAAGAAATCCATTTTCATTATAAAGATGTGCATTATAAATATCAGGAATGAGAAAGTAGATATCCCAGCAGATTCCACAGATTTAAAAAAAAGATTATAAGGGAATATTATTGTATTTATTTTCTATTTATATGTAACGTATTACCACATATATAGCAGCTTAAAACAGCACTCACATATTATCTCACAGTCACCATAGGTCAGGAGTCTAACCACAGCTTACATATATCCTCTGCTTAAAGACTCACATGAATGCAGTCAAGGTGTTGAGCAGATTGCTTTTTTGTTTTCCTTTATTAGAGAAGTTGTGAGTTGTGGGTTTACCCGAGCAATCATGTATAAAATACAGAATTCCCATATAACATCCCACCACCAATACCTTGCATTGGTGTGGAATATTTCTTACAATTGATGATAGCACATCAATTGATGATAGCACATTTTTATAATTGTACTGTAAAAGTCCATTGTTTAACTTAGGGTTTACTGTATAGTTTTGTTCCATGGGTTGTTTAATTTTTTTTATTCCATTACCATACATACAATATATGATTTCCCCTTTTAATAATATTCATATATATTTCAGTATTGTTAGTTGCATTCACAATGTTGTGCTACCATCACCACTATCGATTACCAAAACATTTTCATCATTCCAAATAGAACACTGTGCATTTTAAGCTTTAACTTTCCATTCCCTATCCCAACCCCGACTCCTGATAACCTATATTCTAGATTCTGACTCTATGAGTTTGCTTATTCTAATTGTTTCAAAACAGTGAGATCATATAATATTTGTCCTTTTGTGTCTGACTTATTTCATTCAACATGATATCTTCAAGGATCATCCATGTTGTTGCATGCATCAGGACTTCTTTCTTTTTACAGTTGTATGATATTCCATTGTATGTATATATCACATTTTGTTTTCCAGTCATTTGTTGATGGACACTTTGGTTGCTTCCATCTTGTGGCAAATTTGAATAATGCTGCTAGGAACGTTGGTGTGCAAATATCTGTTCAAGCCCCTGCTTTAAATTCTTTTGGGTATACAACTAGTAATAGAATGTCAGGTCATATAGTAGTCCTATGCTTAGCTTTCTAAGGAACCGCCAAACTGTCTTCTACAATGGCTGCACAATTTTCTATTGCCTCTAGCAAGGAATTTGTGTCCCTATTTCTCTGCATCTTCTCCAACACTTGTTTTCTGTTTTTTGTTTGTTTTTAATATCATCCATTCTGATGGGTGTGAAATGGTATCTCATTGTGCTTTTGATGTGCATTTCTCTGATGGCTAATGATCTTGAGTATCTTTTCATGTGCTTTCTGTCCTTTTGTAAACCTTATTTGGAGAGGTGTCAATTTTTTAATGTAGTTGTTTGTCTTTTTGTGGTTAAGACAAACAACTTTTTATGTACACTAGACATTAATCCTTTATCATATATGTGGTTTCCAAATATTTTCTTCATTGTGTAGATTGTCTTTTTATTTTCATGATAAAATTCTTTGAAGGGTAAAAGATTTTTATTATGATGAGGTACTACTCATCTACTTTTTTATTTATTGCTCATGCTTTGGGTTTAAAGTATAAGAAACCATTGCCTAACACAAGGTCCTGAAGATTCTTCCCAATGTTTTCTTCTAGGAGTTTGATAGTTCTAGCTCTTATATTTAGGCCTTTGACCCATTTTGAGATGATTTTTGTATTTGATGTGAGATAGGAATCTTCCTTCTCTTTTTGCAAATGGAGATCCAGTTTTCCTAGTACCATTTGTCAAAGAGCATATTCTTCCCAATTGAGTAGTAAATTTGCCACTTTGACAAGGAGGTAAAGAATGGATTGTTTTTCATGTGGTGTCCTTGTTTGGGAAGAATCCTCTTCCAAGCACACTCAATTTGATGGCAGGATTCATTTCTTTGTGGCTGCCTGACTGTGGGCCTCAGCTTTTTGCTGACTGTTGGCAAGAAGTCCACTTCAGGTACTAGATGCTACCTGCAGTTTCTACATGTTGCCCACAGTTCCTTGCCACATGGGCTTAACTCTTTATGGCTGCTTACGAATCAAGCCAGAAAGAAGACTTTCACTTCAGGGAGAGAGCAGTCCCTGTTTCCAAGGATTTCAGTTGATTAAGTCAGGTTTATCCATGGTTATCTCCCATTTTTAAACTAAAAAATCAATTTATTGGGGACCTTAATTACATCTGCAAAATTCCTTCAACTTTCCCATGAAAAGTTGACTGGAAGTAAGTCACAGGTTAAACCCAAAGAATAAGGGGAGCAGATTACCCATGGGTGGCAAAACCAAGGGGCAGAAATCACAGTGCCCACTGTAAACACAGTCTGCCACAATTATGAACAACATCATACCCATAGTTTGGCAACGTAGATGAAATAAAAAATTCCAGAAAGATATAATCTACCGAAGTTTGCCCAAAAGTAAATAAAAATCCTGAATAGCCTCATATTTATTTTCAAAATTGAATTTATGGTTTTAAAAAATCCCACAAAGATAAACCCTTTGCTCAGATGGATTCATTGTGAAATTCTGCCAAATGTTTATGAAAGAAAGGACACCAATTCTGTATACTCTGAACTGGAGGGAATATAACTCAACTCATTCTGTAAAGCTAACATTAATCTGATACCCAAACTAGACAAAGAAATTACAAATTGAGAAAATTAAAGACCAAAATTACTCATGAACATAGAACAAAACTCTTAGCAGATTCTTAGTAAACAAAATCCTACAAAATGTAGAACCAATAATACATAATTACCAAGTGCTGTTTAGTCCAAGAGTGCAAGTTTGGTTTACTATAAAAAATCAACCAATCAAATTCAGCACATTAGAATAAAAAAGAAAACTCATACAATCAACTCAAAGATTCAGAAAAAACATTTAAAAATATCTAATGTCCATTCCAAATAATATAAATGAAGAATAAATAAATTAGGCAAATTAAGAATATAAGGGCAGTTCCTCAACCTTATAAAAGGCATCTATGAAAAACCTCCAGCTACATCATACGTAATGATGGAAGTGCTTTTACCTGACACTCGAGAACAAGTAAAGGATGGGCTCTCTCATGAATTCCTTTCAACATTGTGCTTCAATTATGGTCAAAATAATAAGACAAGTAAAAGAAATAAAAGGCAGACAGTGTGTAAAGGATGAAAGAAAACTCTGACTGCAAGCAATATGATTATTTTAGCAGAAAATCTTAATGGCTTTATAAAAATGCTACTAGTACTAATAAGCTTAATTTGGCAAAGTCACAGTATATAAAACTAGTATCAAAAATCATTTATACTTCCATATACTAGCAACAAAACATTGGAAACAAAGTTTTAAAATATCATTAAAATATCAAATAAATGAAATCCTTAGAAATAAATATGACAAAAGTATATGAGACTTGTACTCTGAAAATTATAAAACATTTTTAGAGAAATTAAAGAAGGCCTAAGTAAATTTTTGTCTTCTAGTTGTTCTTGACAGAATAGTTTTTTACTTATTGGTTCTCAGTCAGAAAAGATTGAAAGACACCATGGCTTTAAGGAACAGTGGAGAATATTTACTCAGAAACAAAGATCTACAAACTTAATTCAGCTATTTTATGTTACATTATAGAAGATTTTAAAATCTTAGAGAGCAGCTATTGTCTAAAAAAGGAATTTCATTACCTTGTTTCCACATACCTTCATAATTTGACATCAAAAGTTGGAATCTTAACAAATCCTTCCTGTTTGCTTTTGTTTTTACAATTACTGATAACAAATATTTGTTACTCCTAATGGAGACAATCTTAATCAACCAATCATTATTGCTCTCAGCCTCCTACCAAGAAGGTGAGGACAGGATAACATATATCAAAGGGCTGAAAAGTAAATATGATTGCTATAATCTCTTCTAAAATCCTTACTTTTAAAAAAAAGAATCAATGAAAGAAAAAAATTTTCCTCTATTCCCAAGTTCCCAATTCATATTCTGTTTTAGTATGTGTGTTTTCTCTTATTTGGAATTTGAACCATTCCTGATTAAAATTCATCTACTGATCAAAGTTGACCTTTAAATTTGCTGGTTTGGCACGTATGTTTATTTACAGTTTAGCAACTTTTTTCTAAAAGGTGTGGGTCTTTTATTGAGACCAACAGTCACAATATCATATCATGAAAAGTATTACATACTTTTTAAGTACCAACAGTCCTTTTTTTAAAATAGAAAACAGTTGTCTGCAGCAGGTCTCTGAGGTAACATTGCTTTCATATAGAACACACTGGTTTTCTAATGAACAATATTTGAGCTACTTATAAAATTATTCAAAAAGTTAATTTTTTCTTGGATCATAAGCAAACAAATTTATGACATTCATGGAGAAACTTAGCAAAATAATTCATAATACAACATAGTCATAATATTAGAATAATTAAAAAGAGGCTGATTTATTGATCTAAACAAATTATTGAAAATAGTAGTTTACATAAAAGGACTTTGTAAAACATTTACTAATTTAGATGTCTGGTCAGTACATAGAAATTAAATAGCTTATAGACTTTGTATGGTTTTCAACATTTGTTTTAAAACATACACACATAAAACATTGAAAAACATAAAACATATAATACAACACATGTATACATATAATACTTAATGCAATTGTCAGATTAATTGCGACTTAAAAAGTATCATCTTAAAATAGTTTTTGATCCTGGTTGTTTCATTTTTGGAGCTTCCACATGTGTTTTTCAGGTTGTACTCTGTTCAGGCACCTTAGCGGGTGTGTGGAGAAAGAAATCAAGCCTACAATTTGCTAGACAAGTTTCTCTTTGATAAAAAAGAAGTGCTTTCATATTAATTTGCAAAAAGACACTTTATGAGCTTTAAGAGTCACTATGCATCTTTTTCATTGGTCTATGTGCTCTTGAACCCCTGGTCTTATTCAACTTAATGCCAGCAACTCTGAAGCCACTGGAAACAATAGGCTCAATTGGGAAGACAATACCCAAGGTATGATTATTTCTGCAGGAGGATACATAGGGACCTTAGGGGAGGTTTATTATAACACAAACCAGAAGAGACTGGCATTATTTTTTAATGTTTATTTTATTAATATTTAAAATATTTTTAAAGTTTGTTTTAGGATATATAGAGAAATCTTTTTAAAAAAGAATTTTATTTTTAAAATGTTTTTAAATATAAACTATTTTTGTATGTCCAAAAATACAATACAGCCAATTTTCTGTTGTTTTATTCAAAAATATATTTTAGATTTTATTCATTTTAGCACCTCTTATCACTGTTAAAATTATATGATCATGCTAATTATGTCCTATGTAATCAATCACAAATTATCTTCCTTGCTTCACTGGATCATAAATACTTATGAACTTTACATCTTACATTAACTCTCAAAATATATGACTTTCTTATCTTTAGCTTAGCAATCAAATTTTAAATTAAATTTGTTTTTTGTTCTTGCTTCTCTATATTGATGAAACCACCTCATGTTCAACTACGTAACTTATTTCCATCGACATTTTCCAAATCCATTCTACTTTCCCCAATCAAGCTTCCTTTTCATCCTTTTTCTAGAATGACTTCTACTCTAGATAGACAATTCCACTTTGGGACTCAGAAAAAATTCCCTTCCTTCTGTTCCATGGGATGCTAGGGAAGCCATGGACCCATGCTAAGCACCATCTCTAAGTTCTCAACTACCCCTGCCTCCTTTCCTATTGTGCTGTGCCCATTCCACAACCCGGGGGAAGTGTTAAGTTTAATGAAATGGCCCACCCAGACCTTAAAGGAAACAAGGAACAAGCAGCCCCAAATGCTTACCAGGACAGGAATTCTCAGTAGCAGTGTCCCCTCACCCCAGGGTGGATAAATACCATACAATAGAGAGTGGTCTCCCTTCTCTGATGTGAAGTGGGGCATGCAGAATTGCATCTACCAAGAATGATCAGAGCAGTTTTGGACACCTGGGGAAACCAGCCATGACATGATTTCTTCCTCTGCTTTTGGATCCTTGAGCAGTGTAAGTAATGAAGTGGTCACTTGCCGAAAGTTTCTGTTGTGCCCTGAAACTGAATTCCCATTATGCACTGTGAAGCAAGTCACTGTACATGGGACCTTATACCATGTAAAAACACTATCTTTCTGCTATACTGTAGGGACAGCTAAAGAAGGTATTAGAGAGAAAGTGTCCACTGTTCATATGTGTGGTCTTTGAGATTTGTGTATTTATTGTTGATGCTTCTGAGTGGAAAAAAGTAGACAAAAAATAGAAATATAATCAACACTCATATTTTCTCTCCATCCAGAATTGCAATGCTAATTACTGCCATATATGCTTTAAGCATAATTCTTGAAAAAAATGCAGATACCATTGAATTCTCTTTTAGTTACCTTCTTCAATTCTGATAAGTTATCCTGCCCTCCTTTGAGATAGCAAAGGCAATTTTCATTAAGAGTTTTGTTTATATTTTTTAATTTTTCAATTTTAACCCTTTATTTTTAAAATTGGAATATGTAATATACACACACAAGGACTGAGAGAAAGAAAGAAAAGGGCATTACAAAAACAGGTGCTGTTTAACAAGTTATTATAGAGTGACCACTATGTACCCGTCTCCTATGTCAACATACATAACATTGCTAGAACTTTAAAAATCGCTCTCAATTGTCCCTTCCCTTATATCATCTCGCTCTCCATGAAATAACGCTACTCTGAACCCTATGGTAATCTGTCCTTTGCTTTGTTTAGTTTGCCATCTAACTACACATTCCAAACAATATAGTTTAATTTTGTCCAATTTTGATATTTATATCAATGGGATCATCCACTACATATTTTTTGGGTCTAGCTTCTTTCACTTGAAGAATCAAATATGTTTGTTTTTTTTATTCAAACATAATCATGGATGCAGTTGTAGTTTGTTCATTTCTTTACTGCATTATATTCCACTTGATGAATATACAATTTATTCTATCTTGTTATTAACAGATATTTGGGTTGTTTCCAGTTTTGCTCAATATGAACAATGCACACATTTCACTAGGTTATATCTCTGGAGCGGAATCACATTTCATAAAATATATGAATCTTTAACTTAACCAAACAATTCTAGACTCTTTTCCAAAAGTGGTTATGGCAAATTCACCCTCTTACCAATATGTAAGAATTCCATAGCTATAGATTTTGGAAAAGTTGGGACTGTTTGTTATTTTATTTTTTTTGCCAACTAGTTGACTGTGTAATGGTATCCCATTACAGCATTATTTTGCATTTATCTGATGGCTGATGAAGACACTTATATTTTCATGTTTCTCCCATAAAATCCTTTGGGACTTTTCCCATAAATAGTATGTGATTCCCAAACTGTTCACTGAGGAGTAACAAGGCACCACAGTGAATTCACAAGATATTTTAAATTTTCAGGGATAATTTAGCAATATCATATATTTATTAGATGCCATGTGATATACAAACTTAAAGTCCTTCACAATCTCAACATTAGATACATTCTTTCTCATGATGTTATATCTTTGAGAAGCTGAATTTCTTGTGGTGGCTGTGATCAAAAGCAATTAACACATAAAAAACAATTTGGAAAAGGAAATATAGGTGGCAGTATCCAATGTAATTCCACAGGGGAAAAGTTGTATAGCGCTTAACAGGCACGCATATTCCTTTAACAAATTAGTGAGATTATTTAAAATAGAAACAAATTTTAAAAAATTTATTTGTGTGGATCCAAGGAGACTAATCAGAATGTCAAATGCCAACAACACTTTCCCCTCAAGAGAACTCTAAGATTCAACTTGTCCCACAGAGCAGCTAGTAATCAGTCAGTATCTGTCTGGATCAACTGTTTGTGGGACTCTGGGGAACAGAAAAACACCATACGCTATCCAGGGAAAAATGGAATGAGGAGACTGACAATCTGTGGTGAAGTTTTGTGATTAGATCTCTCCACATTGCAGAAGCTGGTGCCCATTCCCCACTGGCACGGGGGCCACCTCAGGTGAAACTCCCTGGCTGGAAACAGAAGCTCCCTTTCCCAAAAGCATGGGAGAGGAAGTGACCTGGCACTGGCTATAGCTATTGATAAGCAAATTTGGCTAGCTTGATTCCAGTTCTGAGCACAGCTGAAGTTTAAAGCTGCCCAAGTCACAAAGAAGCTGGCAGCCTTCAACTCCACCCCCAGCAGGAGTGGAAGTGGGGTTAATTGAAAAACACACTGGACTCTCAGGACAATGGGATCAGGTGCAGCACTCCTAGGTTGGAGAGCCTCCAGTGGCCACTGCTTGGGCCCCCATGCCCAGCAGGTGTGGAAGTTGGGTGCAGTTTGATCACTTCCTCAGGGCAGAGCAGGCAGATTCACACTGCCCACTTCAGAGGGCAGCAAAGGTCCCAGTCCCCACCCCACCCCAGGAAGGAGAGGAAGCTGGGCGCAGCTTGTGCACTCTCTTGTGGCAGTGTGGGCAGATTCACCCCATGCACCTTGGAGGGCAGTGGCAGTTCTGGCTTTAACCCATGCCTCCCCAGGCAGGAAAGGAAACTGGGCACAGCTTAAGCACTCTCTTGGACAGCAAGGCAGATTCATTCCACCCATCTCACAGGGCCCAGCACAGGTTCTGGTAGTTGATTAGAGAACTCAGATCCCAGGGTCTGTGAACTGTACATCAGTTTCATTGCAGCCATTTGGCAGCCTCAGGGACTACCATGCCCTCTTCAGGGGCCAAGTCAGCTAAGAATGACACTTTAGGGCATCAGGGAACAGCTGGATGAAGAGTGCTATCTGCTGGGTAAATTAGGAAAGTGAATAATAAGGGAGACATCAAAAAGAAGCTTGGTGGCCTTTAGGGTCTTCTACAGGGCACATTGGAATTGATCTACACCCATTTTATAAGTCCCTAGGCTTGTTATACTTGGGAAATCTGATCTGGGAAAGTTGTTTTTTAGGGTGTGTGTGTGACACTCCTACCAAAATTAGCCCTCTAGGTAATAGCAGCCAGAGAAAATGAAAGGAGTATGAAAAACATAGAGAGGCAAATAAAAAACAAACAGAACAGAATAACATTCCTGGAGGAGGGAAAGGGCAAAGGAAGCTTTCTACTGGGGATAAAAAGTGCACAAAGTGTGTGATCTCGAAAACTGTGCCATATATTCCGGGTAAGAATCAGATGAATAAGAACTGAAAAAATGATTTGTTAAGCATGAGCAATTATAAAGGTTCAAAATAAGTTGGCCCAAGTGTCAAAGGGGATCTTTAGCAAAAAGCCAACCTATAAGAAAGCCATAAGCTAAAGTGAGAAACTGAACACAGAATAAATACATTAAAAAAAAAAAAAATCGGATGCTGAGGTAACAGCAAAAAATTGCAAGCCATACTAAGAAACAGGAAGGTATGGCCCAGTCAAAGGGTCACATTAAATCAGATAAAATACAGGATTTGCAACAACTAATGATAGATGTCCAAATAAATCTCCTTAATAAATTCAATAAGATGTCTAAAGAGATTAAGGATATTAAGAAGACTCTGTGCAAACATAAAGAAGAATTTGAAAGCTTGCAAAGAGAAATAGCAGATGTTATGAGAATGAAATGCACAATAAATGAAATTAAAATAAACTGGAGGCATACAATAGCAGACATGAAGAGAGAGAAGAAAGGAAAAGAAAGTTAGAAGACAGGGCTTCCAAAATCAAACAGACTGAAGAAAAGATAGAGAAAGGAATGGAAAAAAAATGAGCAGGGTCTAAGGGAACTGAATAACAGCACATGGTGCACAAACATATGAGTCATGGATGTTCCAGAAGGGAATAGGGGCACAAAGAATATTTGAGGAATTAATGGAAAGATAAAGATATATATGTCTAAGAAGCACAACATACTCCAACCCAAATAAGTCCTAATATACCTACTCTGAGACACATACTAATCAGATTATCAAATGTCAAAGATAAAGAGAGAATTCTGAAAGTAGCAAGAGAAAAGCAATTCATCATATTCACGGGATGCCCAGTAAGACTAAATGCTGCTGTCTAATTGGAAACCATGGAGGCAACAAAGCAGTAGCATGATATATTTAAGATACTAAAAGAGAAAAACTGCCAGCCAAGAATTCTATATCCACCAAAATTTTCCCTCAAAAATGAGGGTGGGTTTAGAATATTTGCATGTAAACTGAAATTGAGAGAGTTATTACCAAGAGACTAGTCATACAAGAAATAATAAAGGGAGTTCTGCAGCCTGAAAGGAAAATATAGGAGAGAGAGGTTTGGGTGAGAGTCTAGAAATGAAGTTTACCATTAAAGGAACTACCAGTGTAAAAAGAGTGATGGAAATAAGATCGGTCATATAAAAGCCAAAGGACAAAATGAGTGAAGTAAGTACTACCTTTACAGTAATAACATTGAATGCTAATGGATTAAATTCCCCAATCATAAGACACAGACTGACAGAATGAATAATAAAAATATGAGCTGTCTATATGCTGTCCACAAGAGACTCACTTAGACCCTAAGATACAAATAGGTTGAAAGTGAAAGGCTGGAAAAAGATATTCCATGCATGCAGTAACCATTAAAAGAAAGCTGGGTAGCAATATTAATATCAGACAAAAGAGACTTTAAATGCAGAACTGTTATAAGAGACAAAGGACATTATAAATCAACAAAAGGGCCAATCCACTATAAGCAAATAACAATTATAAATATTTATGCCCCTAACCACTGTGCCCCAAAATACAAGAGGCAAACTCTGGCAAAACTAAAGGGAGAAACAGATATCTGTACAATAATAGGTAGAGACTTCAATACACTACTCAAATCAACAGATAGAACATCCAAACAGAAGATCAATAAGGAAATAGAAAATTTGAACAATTTGAAAATTGAACTAGACCTAACAGACATACATAGAGCAACACACCCCAAAACAGCAGGATACACATTATTCTCAAGTACTCATGGATCATTATCCAGGATAGATCACATGTTGGGTCACAGACTAGGTCTCAATAAATTTAAAAATATTGAAATAATACAAAGCACTTATCTGATCATAATGAAATAAAGTTGGAAATCAATAAAAGACAGAAGACTGAAAAATGCATGCATGTATGTTGAACAGCACATTCATGAACAATAAGTGGGTCTTAAAAGAAATTGCAAGAGAAATTAGTAAGTATCTCAAGAAGAATGAAAATGAGAGTACAACATATCAAAACTTATGGATTCAGCAAAATCTGTCCTGATGGAAATTTATAGCTCTAAATGCCTACATGAAAAGGAAGAAAGAACTAAACTTAAAGACCTAACCATTCACCTGGAGGAACTAGAAAAAGAAAAGCAAAACTAATCTTAAAGTAAACAAAAGAAAAGAAAAAAAAAATAAAAGCAGAAATAAATTAAATAGAAAAAAAAAATTAGGGAGGATCAACAAAACCAAAAGTTGGTTCTTTGAGAAGATCCACAAAATTGGCAAACCTTTAGCCAGACTGACAAAGAAAAAAAAGATAGAAGATGAAAATGAGTAAAATCAGAAATGAGAGGGGACCCACGGAAATTTTTAAAAAAGATCAAAAGAGAATACAATGAACAACTGTGTGCCAACAAATTAGACAACATAGAAGAAATGATCACATTCCTAGGAACACAAGAACCATCTACATTGACCCTAGAAGAAATAGAAGGCCTCAACAAACTAATCACAAGTAAAGAGATTAAATCTGTCATCAAAAACCCCCAAAAAGGAAGGTCTGGGAGCAAATGGCTTCACAGACAAATTCTACCAGTCATTCAAAGATTAAATCATTGTGCTCAACTCTTGCTCAAACTCTTGCAAAAAAATTGAACAGGAGAGAAAGCTACCAAATTCATTATATGAAGCCAACATTACCCTAATAGCAAAGCCATATAAAGATATATTTAGAGTAAGCACACGACGGCATCCGCTCGCCTTGTGTCTTATAAAGATATATTTAAAAAGAAAATTAAGGACCAATTTCTGTAATGAATGTAGATACAAAAATCCTCAACAAAATACTTCTAGTTGAAACCAATGGCACATTAAAAGAATTATACACCATGACCAATAAGGCTTTGTCCCAGGTATGCAAAGGTAGTTAACTCAAGAAAATCAATCAGTATAATGCACCACATTAATAAATAAAAGGAGAAAATTCACATGATTATCACATGCAGAAAAGGCATTTGACAAAATCCAGATCATTTCTTGATAAAACACTCCAAAAGATAGGAATAGAAAGAAACTTTCTCAACATGTTAAAAAGCAGATAGAAAACCCACAGCTAACACTGCACCCAATGGTGAAAGAGTTAAAGGTTTCCTGCTGAGATCAGGAATAAGACAAGGAGGTCCATTGTCACCGCTGTAATTGAATATTGTGCTAAAAGTTCTAGCTAGAGAAATTAGGCAAGAAAAAGAAATAAAAGACATCCAAATTGGGAAGGGAGAAGGAAAACTGCAGATGATATGGTCCTATATCTAGAATGTCCCAAAAGATCTACCAAAAAAAAAAAAAAAACCCCTACCTTATCTAATAAATGAGTTTAGTAAAGTGGCAAGATACAAGATTAATATGCAAATATCAGTAGTATTTCTACATATTAGAAATGAACAATGTCAAGAGGAATCAGGAAAAATTCCATTTAAAATTGTGATAAAAGGAATAAAATATTTAGGAATAAACTTAACCACAGAGGTAAAAGACCTATATCCAGAAAACTACAAAGCTTTGCAAAAAGAAATCAAAGAATACCTAAATAAATGGAAGGATATTCTGTGTTGTTGGACTGGAAGACAAAATATCATGAAGATGTCAATTCTACACAAATTGATTTACAGATTTAATGCAATGCCAATAAAAATTCCAACAGCCATTTTTGCAGAAATAGAAACACCAATTATCAAATTTATCTGGAAGGATATGGGGACCTGAATAGCCCAAAATATCTTGAAAAAGAAGAATGAAGTTGGAGAACTCGCACAATGTAAATTTAAAGCTTATCACGAAGCTATTGTGGTAAAAACAGCATGGTACTGGCATAAAGATATACTTATTGACCAATGGAATTGAATTGACAGATCAGAAGAAGAACCTTACATCTATGATCAATTGGTTTTTGGCAAGGCTGGCAAGCCCACCCAGCTGGGTCAGAAGATCTAGGCAACAAATGGTGCTGGGAGAATTAGATATCCATAAAAGAAAGAAAGAGAACCCCTATCTTACATATTGTGCAAAGATTAACTAAAAATGGATCAAAGACCTAAATATAAAAGCTAGAACCATAAAACTCCTAAAAGAAAATGTAGGGAAACATAATTCACATATTATGTAGGAGATGGCTTCTGAATCTTTACACTAAAGCATGAGCATTGACAGAAAAAAAAAAAAAAAAAACATAAATAGGACCTCCTCAAAATTAAATACTTTTGTACTTCCAATGATTTTCTCAAGAAGGTGAAAAGGCAGCCTAGTCAATGGGAGAAAATATTTGGAAACCACATATCAAGAATTTGATTTCTATGATGTATAAAGAGATCATATAACTCAATAATAAAGAGACAAGCAATCCAATTTTAAAAATGGGCAAAAGACTTGAATAGACATTTTTCCAAAGAGGAAATACTAAATGGCTAAAAAGCACATGAAGAGATGCTCAATATCAATAGCTATTAGGGAAATGCAAATCATAACTACAATTAGATATCATTTTATACCTTATAGAATGGCCAGCATTAAAAACAACAACAACAAAAACAAACAAACAAACAAAAAAAACAGAAAACTGTAATTGTTGGAGAAGATGTAGAGAAATAGGAACACTCCTTCACTGTTGCTGGGAATGGTGAATGGTGCAGCCTTTCTGGAATACAGTTTGGTGGTTTCTCAGAAAGCTAAATATAGAAATGCCTTATGATCCAGCAATCCTGCTGACACTAGGAATAAATTCAGAAGAGCCTTAAACAGGGATGTGAACTGATATGTTCATACCGATGTTCATAGCAGTATTAGTCACAATTGCCAAAAGATGGAAACAACCAGTGAATGTTCATCAACCAAGGAATGGATAAACACAATATTGTTGTATTAGTCAAGGTTCTCTTGGGTAAAAGAATCAACAGATCATTGATGTGGGGTGTCAGTGATGGGGGATGCATGGGAAGAAGTTCATCTGAGCATACATATAAGGTATGTAAAAATGTTCGTATGTTCACGGGGCATTGTCACAGTGGGTGGAGACTCACACAATAACTGAGAGAATACTGAATTCCCATCCTGGAGATCTCTGCCACATTCTCTAAGGGAGCAGCAACAGTCCCCCAAGTGCAGGGGCAGTGACCAGCAAAGAAGAATGATCCACTGAAGGGCCCTTGATATTGATGACTAGGCTTATGAGCCTTTGCTCTTGAAATTGAAACTCAGCCTATTGTTATGGGGTGCCTAAGGGTTGCCTCTTGAGAGCCTCCTTGTTGCTCAAATGTGGCCTCTCTCTAAGCCAAACTCAGCATATGAATTCATTACTTTCCCCCAGCGAGGGACATGATTCCCGGGGATGAGCCTCCCTGGCACAGAGGGATTGCTACCAAGTACCAACTAGCAATGCAAGTGGAAAAAAAACTCAAATTAAAGGGGGGAAAGTTAAAGACAAATGAGTTTACATGGCTAAGAGATTTTAAAGTGAGTTAGGAGGTCATCCCAGAGGTGATGCTTACGCACAGCTCAGCAGGACTTCATAAACTTCCAAAGTGGTTACTATCCCAAATAGTGGGGCTCCTAAGGGCTCTGGAGACACCCAGTCCTATGGTCAGGCGGATAGCTCCAAAGTTTGGTGCCTTGCCAGTGAGCCCTACTTTGGGGTTTGTGCTCCTGAGAATGACAGAGTTGGACTCAGTTATGTCTTCCCTGCACATGGCTCATCTGTCCCTTCTATTTTGTAGGTGTTTGTAGGTGTATGTCCAGAGACTTGAGTCTTTGGGCTGTCCATGTGCCAGATGGGCCCGGGACCTCAACAGAGTTGCAACACTTACTCTACAGCTCATTGGACTCACCCAGGACAACTGGCAGAGAGACGATGATGGACAATAGCCATCCCAGGGAACAGAGAGAGTCTGCAGCTGCAAGCAGGATAGTCTCATCCATCTTCCCCATGGATATAAGCCCCCTTTCAATTGGAGGTGGAGTGGATGCCACCATCCCAGAATCCTTGGGATTGGGGGAAGAGCTATGGACTAGAATGGACTTACTGGTATTCTACTATAGACATATTGTGATTCTAGCAATGGAAGAAATTACAACATTGATGTGGAGCCAGTGGCCACTGGAGCCTCTGGGGGCAGGAAGAAGGAAACAATTGTAATACGGGGGCTTTTTCAGGACTTGGGAATCGCCATGAATGATGTTGCAATGACAGATATAGGCCATTTTATATAATCAAATAACATGCAGAACTGTGTGGGAGAGAGTGTAGACTACAATGTGAACTATGCTCCATGCTTAATGGCAAAGCCCCAGGATGCATTTATCAACTGCAACAAATGTGCCACACTAATGAAGGATGTTTATGTGGGAGGGTGTGGGAGGTGTGGGGAATGGGGCATATGGGAATCCCCATATTTTTGTGTAAAACTTATGTAATCAATTATCTTAAAAAAAAATAAAGATGATATGATCAAAAAAAA
>JAQZBX010011636.1:0-42369 GCA_029593785.1 Cabassous unicinctus | reverse complement strand
TTTTTTTTTTTTTTAAAGATTTATTTTATTTTTTATTTTTATTTATCCCCCCCTTGCTGTTTGTGCTGCTGTGTCCATTCGCTGCGTGTCTTCTCTGTGTCTGCTTATCTCCCCCTTGCTGTGAGGTCTTACCGCATCAGCCCATGGCGCCGTGCGACCCGGCCTGCCCTCACAAGGAGGCGCCGGGAAGCGAACCCGGGGCCTCACACATGGTAAACGGGGGCTCTGTCAGTTGAGCCACACCTGCTTCCTGCCGTGAGGTTGCTGCATCAGCCCACCGCACCGCTCAGGCCGGCGTGCCCTCACAAGGAGGCCTCGGGACGAGAACCCGGGCCTCCCATATGGTAAACGGGGGCTCTATCCACTGAGCCACACCCGCTTCCCATCCTGGGACCGTTTGATTGCCTCCCTTCTTGGTTGCCAAAGCTTTCTTTGTACAGTAATGAGAAAAATAAGAAAATGTAGTGAGTTCTTAATTTAACTTAAGAGCTTTTTAAAAAAAAAAAAATTATAAGATTGACATTTGTAGTCTTAAGTATGTTGTGTGTGTGTGTTTTAACAACCTTTTTAAATGGAACAGTGGTAGTGGTCGGTGTTATTTTGGTTTTCTTTGCTCAGTTTTGGATTTTGGTATTATTACTTGGCAAGATCAATTATTGGAAACTTTATGATAGTCCCCCAATAAAAATAAATTGGTAACACATATGAAACTTCTTTGAAAAATTATATGTGAGTGAAGGATATCAATGGTATCATCTCATACAGGGCCTTGATGATATTAATGTATATTGATCAAAGTTATATCACTTTTTTTGCTTTGAGATAAACCAGTTTACTCCTTACTCCTAATATTCCAAGTATTATCATCTAATTCTAACTACACTGAGAGAAAACATTTAATAAACTATTTTGATCATTTCTTTTCCCTCTAAATGATCACAGAGGGACCTTTAGATTTCTATACAGAGCAAACAATATATTTAACTGAAATAAAACCCTTCCTTTTGGCATTTTTAGAAACAAAACACATACTAAGATCTTTTCCACAGTATCCATTTGGGTACAATAAAAATAGCATGCCTATTTCAACATCTTGTACCTAGCAGTCCATTTTCTCCACTCAGTTGTTATGTTGCCTACATGTATGAACATCTGTGGTAGGGGTCAGAAATTTGGTAAAGTCATAAACTAGGCTATAGTTTGTAGAATATCATTCACAGTGATCATGGGCATTGTCTATCCCACCCCCATATTTTACAGATACTCAGAAGACATTAACATCTGCCTTTTAAGCCTGTTTGGTGAACTGGGAACTGAATTTTTGGGGGGTTGGGAAAAATCTGTTTTGAACAGTGGGAAGCAAGGCGCTCAGAATTGTACTGTTGGAAAGGTTTCCTAGGGAAGTCATGCTATTCCTCATAGCCTCTGCTTTTAACAGATCACAAGCCCATCTGTCTTCTTTCTTTGTCATGGTATTTGTCAGTTCTGGTTGCTTCTCTCCAATACAATTTGTATTACATCAGATTGAATAGAACCTGGTTAAAATAATGGATGCTCTTTGCATGTGAATTTTATACCTCTGCCTCAGAACAATTAAAAAAAAAATTCTCCATCTAATCTTTCAAAGAAAGAAATTGACTGAAGGCACATGTTACTCTGCCTGTAACACAGCAGTTGTACGGCAGTTAAATCGTTTCTCAGGTCACATAAAATAATAATTAATGGGTGGTTGATCTAAAAATTATGATTTTGGAGTCTCACACTTGTTCCACAATAACCAAGTTCCCATACAGTACCCCAGTCATTTTTCCATGTCCTTTGTGGGTAATTGAAGTGTTAGCAGATATTCATACTTAATTTTTTTTATTACTACATATTCTGTGGACGGGAAAGCTCTGTGCTTTATAGCTTTCATTGAGGAGGCAGAATCCAAACCCCTGATTGCAGAATTCAAGTCTCTTAATTACCAAAATGAAGGTTTTTGAAGCTACCTTTCTGGCTCTTGCTTCCTCTGCTTCTTTCCCATACATTGAGATATGCTTCACTGAAAGTCTTGCTGTTCTTGGAACAGACCCTGCTCTCCCATTCCTCCCCAAATCTTTCTGTATATGTAATCTCTTTTCCGTGAATGCCTTTTAGTGTATTCATTGTTTAACAAAATCTTGCTTGTCCTTGAAGACTGTGGTACTCAAAATGTGGTGCCTGGACCAGCAGCATCAGAAGCACCTGGGAGCCTGTTAGAGCTGCAGATTCTCAGCTGCACTCCAGTCCTGCTGAATCAGACCTACTGTCTGATGCACTGTCTAGTGTTCTTTCCTTTCAGTCTGAAGAATTCCTTTTAGCATTGCTCATAGGGAAAGTGTACTGTGATGAAACTCACTCAGCTTATGTTTATCTGGGACTGTCTTAATCTCTCCCTCATTTTTTGAATGACATTCTCACTGGATATAACATTCTTGGTTGGCAATTGTTTTCTTTCAGCACTTTAAATATTTTGTCCCATTGCCTTCTTGCCTTCATGGTTTCTGATGGGAAAATGGCATTTAATCTTACTGGGACTCCCTTGTACATATGTTGTTTTTTTTCCCTGCAGTTTTCAAAACTTATTCCTTGTCCTTGGCATTAGATAGTTTGATTAGTATGTGTCTAGTATGGGCATTGTTCTTTTCGAGTTTATCCTGTTTGGAGTTGGCCTTCTTTAATATTTATATTTGTGTCTTTTGTTGAATTTGGGAAATTGTTTCCCCCTTTTTTTTGAGATACCGGGTCCAGGGTTTAAACCCTGAGACCTTGTATGTGGGAAGCCGATGCTCAACCACTGAGCCACATTGGCTCCCCTGAGTTGTTTTTTTCTTTTGTTTGCTTGTTTTTTTTTTTTTGTTTTGTTTGTTTGTTTTGTTTTGTTTTGTTTTGTTTTGTTTTTAGGAGGCACCGGAGATAGAACTCAGGACCTCCCATGTGGGAAGCAGGTGCTCAACTACTTGAGCCACATCCTTTCCCCACCTTCTTTTTTTTAAATATTCCTTTTCGCCCTTTCTCTCTTCTCCTTCTCGGACTCCTGTAGTGCATCTATTGGTATACTTGATGGTATCTCTGATGATTAAGTTCATGTGTCAACTTGGCCAGGTTATGGTGTCCAGTGTTTGGTCAAGCAAGCACTGGCCTGATTGTTATTGTGAGGATATTTCATGGACTTAAAACGTCAGTAAGTTGATTGCATCTATGGCTGATTACATCTGTAATCAACTGAGGAGATTGCCTTCAACAATGAGAGAAGTCTCATCCAATCAGTTGAGGGCCTTAAAAGGAGAAGTGATAATTTCTGCAGTCAGAAGAGAGAATTTCCATCTGTACTTCAGCCAGCCATCTTATTCTGGGGAATTCTTCCAAAATCTTCATCAGGGTTCCCAGCTTATAGCCTGCCGTACAGAATTTGGATTTCTGCATTCCCACAGTTGTGTGAGACAATTCTTATTTAAAAATTCAATATTTATAGATACCTTCTGTCAGTTCTGTTTCCCTAGAGAACCCTGACTAAAACAGTGTCCCATAGGTCCTTTAGGTGCTGTTCATTTTTTTCCATTCATTTTTTTCTTTCTGCTCTTCAGCCTGAATCGTTTCAATTGTCTTGCCTTTGAGTCCACTTCTTCTTTCTTCTGTGAGCTCCAATCTGAAACCCTTTAGGGAATTTTTCATTTCAAGTTTTTGTGGTCTTCAACTCCAGTATTTCTGTTTGGTTCCTTTTAAAAACTTATGTTTCTTTATTGAGATTCTCGTATTATTTTTTCATTATTTTCCTGATATGCTTTAGTTCTATGTGTTTTCCTTTATCTCCTTGAGCATGTATATTGAGGTTCAGTTTTTAAAAATCTTTGTCCAATATGTCCAAAGTCTGGTCTTCTTCGTTGATGGTTTCTGAATTTTTATCTTGTTTACTTTGGAGGAACCATCATTTCTTGTTTGTTTTGTAATCCTTTGTTACACACTGTACATTCACTATTTTAAAATGTTAACTTTGGGATTTAGTTCCTGAGCTGTCTGTTCCTTAAATTTATATCTAACTAGTGATATGACAGAGTGCCAGGAGCTAAAAAAACAAACCACCCAATGCAGAAACATCTTTCACAGTCTTTACAAATTGGCTCTGGGTTGGCTAGTGCTCTTCTTCAGAGGATAGCCCTCCTATCAAGAAGATCAACCTGAGGAGGTGAATGTGAAATACAGAGCCCTCTTCATCTTTCTGAACCTGGGTTTTATCCTGGGCTTGTGCTTGCTCATGGCCTTGGGAATTCCCCCATTTACAGTAATTTGAATGCCCCCTCTACTCACTATGAAATAGACTCCCTGCCCTTCTCCTGGGTGCTGTATTATATGACTTAAAGCAGGTAGCCCTTTGTTCCAGGCTTGTTTGACTTGATTATTTATTACATTGCTTTAGTTGTCTATAAGCTGTTTCTTCCTGCAGGGCAAGTTCTAGGAAGGTGAGCCAGGGATGAGTTTCCTGGTTCAGTCTTTCAGGCTGCCCCCCAATAGATTAGCACTGACATACAGGCACCCCAATACATGCACAGGGTTTATTCTGCTTCCTCTGGAACAGAGCTAGAGACCCTCATTGGGAGCATAGGCTGGATCTACCTGTCCTGAGGATGGGGAGAACCATTGCTTTTGACACCACTTAGTTGGCTTCATCACTAAAGCTTATCCTGAAAACCCTGAATGGTCATCCCTTCTTGTGGCACTTTTTAAAAAGTATATTAATTGGTGAAAGTAGTCTAATTGCTATAATAAAACCCTCCAAATGGCAGCACCATAGCACTGTTAATATTATTTCTCACTTGTGACACAATCTGTATATTGGGCAGTCTTCTATGTGATGATTCAAGAATCTAGTTTCCTTGTACCTTATGGCTCTGCCATTTCTTATGACCTCCTCAGAGTCCTTCTCTGGGTTCTCTGCATTCAGTGGACCCATAAGTGAAGAGAGAAAGAGTTTAAGGATGATTGTGCAGGGTATTTTATGATTGTACCTAGATTTTGCTACTTCATTTTTCTTATATTCTTTATCCAGAACCCAGTCACATAGTTTCTGCCCAACTGCCAAGGAACTTAGGAAATATGGTCTTTCTGAGTTCCCAGGAAGAAGAAACAGGACTGGGAGCATCTAGACCGTCACTGACTAATAAAAATATAATGCCAGCCACATAAGTAGTTTTACTTTTCCTAGTGAATGCATTAGAAGAGTAAAAAGAAACAGATAAAATTAATTTTAATAACATTTTATTTAACCAAGTAGGTTCAAAATACTATTCAACATTTAATTAATAAAGATTATTAATGAGATATTTTACATTCTTTTAAAATGCAAAGTTTTTAAAATTCAGTGTGCATTTTACACTCAGACCATATCTCACTTCTACTAGCCAAAGTTTCAAGTGCGTAGTGGCTACCATATTGGACAGTGCAGGTCTAGCTAGTCTCAGTCACCAATTATTGAAATTACTTGTTTGCACGTCTCCATCTTATTCCCTTCTAGGCTATGTGTTCCCTGCTTCTCATTTCTGTGTGTTCCTTACCTCTCCTTCCTTGCACAGTACTTATGGTTAGGAAATGCTTGGTGAGTGACTCAGCAGGTAAGAGAGTTGTATGAATTAACTATTAATAAATGAATTAATGAGTAAATACAAGAGAATATTCCTCTTGGTTCATTTTGATGACTTTACTGGAAGTTCCTGAGATATCCTCTTCTGTGGTATGTATTGGGTTGGACAGAGTATGACAAAATTAGTGTCATACTAGCAGAATGAAGTGAGCCCAATTTATTGTGGCACTAATATGTGCCACTGAATTGCAGAAAGTTAGAGCTGAAGAGAATTTGACAATGAGATAGCCGGTGTCCTCATGTTACAGATCTGTGTCCCTGAGATGAGTGGTAACTTGAAGGTGCTTCATCAGCTCAGGGGAGCTGGCTCGCCAGCACTTTTCGTTGATGTAACTCTCTTGCAGTAAATCTACAAATCCTGTGTTTTCCCCCAAGTTAATAAACACATATTGTAGTATGTGCTGCAGTAATTTCAAGATGAAATGTTGGGGAAAGTAATGTTTAACACAGTCTCAATTTAAAAATATTGCCAAACAAAAGTTGTCTAAAATTTTTGTTTATTTATTTTACTGTGTCTTGTCTTCAAGTCTTAACATTAGGGAATAAGGAGGTTCGTGAATGGTATAGCAGTACAATGTGCAGTCTGAGTAAGGAATTCTTTTTAAAAGATAAGTAATGGTATGTTAAGCTTGTACTATTGGATAAGGACATTCCTCCCCCACCCCACCCCCGCATTACTGGCCTAATTGCAGTGAATTACTGAGGATGCATATGGAGGATGTAACTTTGGCATTCTATTCCCCTTATGGACGGGAGAAAGGAAATCCTTAAAAATGTAGTTTTCTCCAAACAGATTGCTTCACTGCATTTAGTTAGGGACCATCCTATAAAAGTCACAGAATTGAACTTTAATGAGAGTTTGTAACTCAGCTAGGAAGCAGGTAAGGCGTTTGTGAAGAGATTATAGGGAGTAAACCTCTAGGTTTGATTTTGTTCCATATCCACTTTAGGAAAGAATACTGCTTGCTAAAAAAGTGTTTCAGTACGTGATCACACCATTAAACATATTTCTGAGATGTGTGAAACTTGTAATTCTCTGTAGGTTCTTTCTTACTGACTGGAAATTGAAATACATTTTATTTTGGCAAAGGTGGGGGAAGGGTGATTCTAATGGAAGAACCCACCCATAAAGCTTTGTTTTTTCCAAAAAATTCAGCTAAATAGGAAATGAACAGTAATTAGTGAGTTGAAGTGTACAACAGCCTTTTTAATAAGGCTAAGGTATGTGTTTCATCCTGTGGAGGATGATATAGTTTTGGCTTTAATTCCCATTCCCTTGCTCTCTTCAGCCAAAATATATTCATCTGTGTCATACCTGTGCAGAGATATTTCTGGGAACTCATCCATGTTTCCTTGCATTGGACCTGTGCTTAAACATTGTGGGTGTTCTTCCTGTATTTTTTAGGTTATTACATTAAGATCAGTGATTCAAACCTTGATCCTAGATGGGTGAAACCCTACAGCATAGGTATCACATTGAGAATTGTGAAAAATACAAATCTAGAGTATCAACCTCGAGCAAGATTCCAGTTCAGAAGTTCTGGGTGGGGTCCTGGAATCTTACCATTATTATTTTAAAGCTCCCAAAGTGACTGGCGCAGAGCTAGGTTTGGGAACCCCTGCAAGACGAGACGACCTACCGCCTTGTAGCTGTTCTCGCCCCTGGAGCCCTGTGAAGGAAGATATTCTTTAGGACTACTCAGAAGGGCCTCGTGAAAGAGAGGACCTTCAAGCTGAACCTTGAGAGGTGAGCAGGCATTTGACAGGTGTAGAGCAGCAGGAAGGTGGGAGAACATTCTAGATTGGGAGGACAGCATTTCTGGAGGCGGGAAGGTGAGCTCTGATATGGTGTGAGGAGGCAACGCAGGCAGTGTCTTTGTGTATAAGGTTTGGGGCAGGGAGAGGTGAGGAGGTTTGGCAAGGGAGACCACTGAGGGTCTTGTGTGCTGTGTTAGCCGTGAGGGCAGTGGGGAGAAGGGTTGCTGTGGGGGTGTGATCACGATTTAGCACATGGAGGAACTGCCCTGCCTAGTTCACACACTCAGGATTATACTGCTGCTTTCTTCTTCCTTCCTTCCTTTGGGTAATTAAAATGAGACATAAGGCTTTGTTCTTGCTTCTGTATTTCCTGTTTTCCTCACCCTAATCTATACTTCCAGCCTTTAGGAAGTTTCACGTATGTGTGGACACCACCACCATCACCAAAAAAAAGTTTAACTATGGGGGAGTTTTTGGTTGTCCAAATTCCTCTTGAATTACTCATCTTATAAGGAAGAAGGAAGTCTGTTGAGCTAGAGTTTTAAATCTTTCAAGTGTATCTGCTCTCTTGTAGCTTGTTGGTTTTATCTTTATGGTCAAGGAAAGGAAAATCCCCTCCTATTAATCTATTTGTAGTGGTTTTGCCACATAACAACTCCGTGACCTCCAGACTAGTTACTTAACCTCTGTGCCTCCGTTTCCTCATCTCTAAATTGAGTAGCTCAAAGTTGTTGGAGGATTAAATATAATGCTTGTCACAGTGTCCAGCACAGAGCAACCCCAGTGCTGAGCGGAACCATATTGTAGTCTGAGGCTAAAGGAAAAACCAGTAGTACTGATTCTATCTTTATTTCATGTTTTGATTTATCATGGGTTTTTTTTTTTTACATTTATTTCTTATTTTAAAAACTATTTCATTAAAATATTATTGATCTTGATTACTGAATTTATTAGTGTGTTCTTAAATTTTATTCCTGAATTGAGTGCTTCGCTCACCTGACCCTAGCCCAGGCTGTGAAGGAAGCACAATTTGTAACATTAGCTACTTTTATAAATATTATTTTTTTTAAATTCCTGAATAAGAATAGCTTTTTAGAAGTTTTAAAAAGTGTGTTTAGTTTTAAAAGAATTCATGCTTATTAAAGAAAGTTTAAAAAATATAAAGAAGTAGAAAGTAAATAAAATAAATGCTTTTTTCTCCTCATATTTCAGATATAGCCACTATTAACAGTGCATTTCCTTTCAGTTTTTATTTTCTTTTATTTTCCAATCTAATATTTGCAGGCCTTAGGAAACCCTACAATATTCTTTATGGCTCCCCTAAGGAGCTTTGTGTTTAAAGGAAGATAAAATCATGTTTGCAATAAAACTTAAAACATTCTGTTGTATTTAATTACCAGGTTCAAGATTAATTTTGGACTGTAGCTCTAAAACATAGTAATGGTGTGAACTTTGGTTAAGTTATTTAATTCATAATAGTACCACTTTCTGTATACAATAGTACCTAATTATAGTGTTTACTATTATAAGTGTTAAATTGAACTAAACTAAATGAGAATATATGTCAAGTGCCCGGCACATAGTGTAGTGACTTGGTAAATGTTTTTCTTTCATGTCTTTGCCATACCCCAAGCCCTGTCCATCCCTTCCCTTACCCCGTCTGTGTTGAAATTCCTGTATGAGAGTTATAATAAAAAAAATAAGTACCAATTTCTAGATTTAGGTCTTGGCAAAGCATAAATGGAAGAGTGTGTCTGGAGTTACCAAATACTTTATGTGACACTGGAAGCCTTATTTATATTTATTTAACCTGCTATTTTTGAACCAAGAGAGGGGCTTTAAGACCTGATCCTTCTTTGTGGAAGGGCCAGTGGAGTATTTATAACTACTGATGTTCCACATTTTCAGAGCTTGATTAAACATGGTCCTGTCTCTATTAATACTTTTCCTGGAAGGATTTTGTTTCCTTGTTTGAGAGGGGAATGTTGAAGCCCTTTGTGTTATATGTACAATGCTTTAGAAATGGAACAGAAGTAACATCGGACTGTTCCATAACTTTAGTAAACCACCACCTCCATCTTCATCTCCACCTCCACCGCCTCCACCTTTACCATCTCTACCTCCACCATCTCTACGACCACCTCCACCTCCACCACCTCTACCACCTCCATCACCACCTCTACCACCTCTACCACCTCCACCACCTCCACCACCTCCACCTCCACCACCACCTCCACCTCCACCACCTCAGCCTCCACCTCCACCATCTCTACCACCACCACTTCCACCACCACCTCCACCTCCACCACCTCCACCTTCATCATCTCTACACGACCTCCACCACCTCCACCTTCATCTCCACCACCTCCATCACCACCACCTCCATCACCAGCATCTACATCACGTACAACCACCACCTACCACCACCTCCTCCACTTCCACCTGTTTCTGAGTTATGCGATATGTATGTTTTGATTTCACAGTGAAGAAAAGAAAAGCTTTGGTGGCCTTCCACAATATTTACCCTCTCCAGCTATCGTAATTGTTTTTTACAACTCTATTCTCCTTTATGCCTAGCATATCTATGAAGAAATTCACTTAGTTTTCATTATATATTTTCACAAGAACTCGGGTGAAAGGTTTGACCTTCAGGATGTAGTCTCCAGGAATGATGTGTGAGCTCCCTAAAACTGTCTGGCTTTGTTTTTTATTCCTTGGCAGTCTCCTTAATTTCGTATAGGAAATCAGTTACAATGAGAAATAGAAGGTCTTCATTTAGGTAACAGGATGAGAAGAAATGTATCATCTTTGGTACTGATGATATTATCTTATGGAAGGGACGCAATCTACTGCCTTTTAACAGAGGGGAATTCCCAATTATTGTTAGGGAACTCTATTGTTTTAACTGATCATTGTCTTTAAAATGCAAACTAAATTATGCCAGACAGATGGGGAAACTCTACAGTGACCTTTGCAAAGTTTCCAGAGTGATATGCTCGAAACCTTTCTTCTAGTCTGGGAGTATTTTCTTTCTTGCAGAAGAAGGTGTCTAGAGTTTGCTTGGAGGCTTGTCCTCTCTACTTTGTCCTTGCTAGGTAGCTGATTGGCATGGACTGTGACACCAGGGAGTAGTCAGAGCCATGTGACCTCTGGTAGCTTGTTCCACCTCTGTCATCTTTAAATCGAAGTAGATTGGCCACTGGCTTTGCCCTTATAAACACAGATGAGGGAAGCGGGTGTGGCTCAGTGGATAGAGCCCCCGTTTACCATATGGGAGGCCCGAGTTCGCGTCCCGAGGCCTCCTTGTGAGGGCACGCCGGCCTGAGCGGTGCGGTGGGCTGATGCAGCAACCTCATGGCAGGAAGCGGGTGTGGTGCAATGGATAGAGCCCCCGTTTACCATATGAGAGGCCCCGGGTTCGCTTCCCGGCACCTCCTTGTGAGGGCAGGCCGGCTCGCGCGGCGCCGTGGGCTGATGCGGCAAGACCTCACAGCAAGGGGGAGATAAGCAGACACAGAGAAGACACGCAGCGAATGGACACAGCAAGCACAAGCAGCAAGGGGGGGATAAATAAATAAAATAAATAAATCTTTAAAAAAAAATAAAAAAAAATAAACACAGATGAAACTTGCTTTAAGTAAAATTTACATATACAAATGAAGGTTTAAAAAAACAGGTACACTTGGATGGTGGTTATTTATGATTTTGACTAGGTTGCGCTGGGAGGTGGACATGAGGAAAAGTGAAAGAATGAACATTTGTCTTTCAGTTATAATCTAATGAGGCATTTTATTTAGAAAGAAAAAACTGTAGTGCTTTTAAAAAAACTTTTTGATTGATTTTTCTCACCAAGAATACATTCTCTAGCCCTTAACCTCTAAATTTGTAATGCAGTGAGGAAAGTTAGCTCATGTGTGCTCCTGTCAGGCTTGGGCTTGTTATAAAGCATACCAAGGTGAGGCAGCTTCATCATTTATTTTATAAGCAAACAATTATGGAGTGCTTACTGTGTGCCTAGAATGGTGCCAGGCTCTCGGGGACACACAGGCCCTCCCCTCCATTCCCAGTGCTTAAGGCTGATGAGGGGAGTTAACTCTCAGATAACTTCCAAACAAGGTTGCCTCTGTAGCAGGCTGGGTTTTGTTAACTCATACCGGGAATTTAGTTTCCTGAGAAAAATCCCAGGCACATTTTATGTTTTTCTTGGCTTTGTGAATTTCCATATCTAAAATAAATTAGTACACTGCTGGCTGAATTACCATTATCATGATCAAAATAAATTGTATACAGAAAAATGGTTGGTGTTTAGAGTTTAAGAATACCATATTCAGACTGAGGACCTCCTGATGCTTCAGTGAATTCATTCAAGAAACCTTTTTGAGCACCTACTCTGTTTTAGGACCTGGGAATACAGCAGGGAACAAAGCAGGCAAAAAATCTTTGCCCTCGTGGAACTTCTTTCTTTATTGGGGTTCTACAGACATTAAGCAAATAAGAAGAATAGAAAGTAGTATGCCAGCTGGTGATAGAAGTTATAGAAAAAATAAAATCAGGTAAAGGGGACAGGGTTGTCACAGATGGAGGTGGTTTTGGTTTTGCTGAGAAGCTTCTCGAACATTTTGATTTGGGAAAAACCTCCTCCACATGGTGGGACACTTCTGTTATCTACATGGGTCTTGGGAATTAACCAAATCTAGCTGGGATTATAATGTAGACATATGATCCTGGTTTCCAGATGAAACTAGGGTCCCAGAGTGGTCAGTCTCCTAAATTCACACAGCTAGAACCAGATAATGGTCTCTAGATATGGAGAACTGTCTCTGCCTTAGTGTCCTCTTCTGAAAGGAGATTTCACCAGGGTCTGTCTCCTGCCGTCGGGGCTGCGGGCTTACCTCAGAGCTGAGTAGAAGGGAGGGCAGCAGGTCTCCTACTGACTACTGTCCATACTCGCTCTAGCAGCAGTTCTCTTCACTTACAGGCAATCTGAAGTTCTTGTCTGCCAGCCTCACAGCTCTGCCCCTGCTCCACTGCAAACAGGCATCAGACATATTTAGGAATATGTCCACTTTTTAGTCTTTGTGCTTTTCTTTTGTGCAGAGTAGGCCAATATGATTTTGAAATGTTTAATGTTCCATTGGAATGGTTTGTTTTTCCCCAAACGCCATCAATAAGGGAGATTCTAATAGTTAATATTGTAGACATGTAGCACTGAAAATATGTTTTTTTTTTTTTCCTCCCCCGGGAGGTCCCAGGGATCAAACCCAGGTCCCTCCATATGGGAGACAGAAGCCCAACCATTTGAGCCACATCCGTTCCTTGATTTTTTTTTTTTTTTTTTTTTTGGTGTAACTCCTTCATTTTATAGGTGAAATCTGTGGGACCCAGAAAGGTGAAATGACTTTTCCAATGTCACATAGCTGTTGCATGGTGTACTGGGGCCTGGAACCCTTGGTGAGCATCCTCTTGACCATTATCAAGTAATCCATTCATTCATTCATTTATTTCTAACTATGGAAGCGGTAAGTGCTTTTGAACAAGAGTTTTGAGAAAAGAAAATCACTAATGATCCCACATATCAGAGGAAATCAGTGGCCACATTTGGCATATTTTTTTTTTTTTCAGTTTTGTAGGTATGTGTGATTATGAGCATTTTCTCAATGTCATTAAAAGTTCTTAGAAAACATAGTTTTTATGGTCATATTATTTGCCCTATTTTGGAGGTAGAATTTGGCTTTGGGTTGTCAACTTGGCATTAGGCTTCATATAACTGCCTATTTCCTGACTTGGCCATCAATGAACAAATTGGTAGACTGTGCATAGTTGACACTTCTGATCACAGACTAATGGTTTGTTTATTTAACTGATGCCTGGTGTTTAAATTGTTGTCAGTTGAACCTGCTAAAGTAAAGAGATTTGCATCGCAAAACTCTGGTTGGCTTTCCAGCTAATTTCTCTGGACCTCGGTTTCCTCATTCTGTGAGTGGAGGGTCTTCCTCTGGTCTCCTCTTTAAGAACCAGATGAACTCTGTGGGCCTCAGAAAAATCACAGTCATGCAAAAATCTTGCATATAATTTTAGAGGACCACGGACAACTTCCCCCCCAAGTCTAGCCTTGGACTCTAGGCTAAGAAACATTAGACTAGAAGATAATGCAGATTACATTTCTGCAGTATTTGATTAAATGATTGATGATAAAAATAATTGAGGTAAGCACCAGACTTTATCATTAGAATTTATTGTTTTTGATATTAACTGTTCCAAGAGGCTCTCAGGGTTCTAAAGTAGAAATCCACTGTCCTCCCCCTCCATCCTCTGCCCTCTGCCTGCCCTCCCCATACCCCAGCCCCATCTATTGTCTCCTGGACTGTTGGCCACCTTGCTTCACATTTGTTGCCTCTAATGCTGTCCCATTCTTTTCTGTTTTGCTGCTGCTTGTGCCTTTTTTTTCCTACCATGTTTTTGTTTTTCTTAGAAGGACAAATCATTTCCTGACACCTTTTCTTTTCTTTGGCCTGCAAACTGACAGGTAGCAATACAGTGTAGAAAACCTTTAGTCATTTGCTCCCTTTTGCAATTTTTAAAAGTAATTTCTACTTACTAACTGCTTCTTATTTCCCCAGAACACAAGAAAAAGAATGATCACTTTGGAGTAGAGACTTAAAAAAAAAAAGTGTATCTATGTTTTCCTTTTGTCTTTAAAGTTAATTGTATTTTAAATGTCCTCCTGATGTGCTGGGACCCCTAACAAAGAGAGTAAAAAAATTTCCAGTAAGCTGAGATAATAGATGTTATTTATTCTTTGTACATTATGTGGGTACCAGCTATAGCAAATGCAGTATCAGACTTTATATAGGTTCCTTGCTAAAAATAAATTTATTTGCACTTTTTAATGGTATAGATGAACTGTTTCCAAATATACCATTGTCTCAAGAAATGTCTAGCAAGATTTGCAGAGTAACATTTTCTTAGAATGGAGAAAATTAGTAAATTGTACATTGTGTTTCAGTTTGTGAGCGGTTGAGAGCCTCTGCCTTAATTTGGGCCATTAACAATGGAAAATGTTTGCATGTTTTTATGACTATTGCATTCCATTTCAGGGCTAAAGATGTCATTGACACAAAATTGACATAAACATCAATTCAGCAAATACATTTGTTGGAGATTCAAAGATGGTTAAGATACAGGTTTGTAGGGTTTAAAGTTAGACCTCCTTAAAGCCAAAATTGCTCTTGAAAAATCTTTCATTTTCTATAAAGTTTTCATGCTTTTGTGTACATAACCTGTATAATAATTCATTTGTACATTAAAATTTGAGAACTAAAACCCATATGCAGAAGTATAGGCACTCACTCCATTGTACTTGAAACATGTTCCTGCTTCTCACATGTTAACAGATTTGATTGCTAGTTTAAGAGTTAAACAAGATGATGTATGAAAGAACTTGGGTTTGGTAGATAGTAGGGGCTCAATAAATGTTTGTGGAGTTTGAACCCAAACCTCCTATGTATACCTTGATGTTATAAAGGAAAGCATGGCCACCTACTTCCTGTCTTTCCAAGATGGCATTTCCTCTTGTGGCTGCTCTGACCAGCCGTCATTCTCATGCCCTTGGACACTGATGTCATGAACCCTCTAAGAGAGACCACATCCTACACTGAGGTTTAGGTTCTGAAGTTAAATGCAATACCATGTGATTCCCTTCGACGGGTCTGTCCTACACAAGAAATATAGAACAGGGGCACTTTAAATTGCCTGAGAAGTTATGTAGCAGGAAAGCTGACATATAATCTCTTTATTCCTCTAACGCCTCAGAATTCCCTTCTTTCATCAAGTTGAAGGTGATAGTCTTGCTCTCAGAATTGCTTTCCTTGATCTGGGCTTTGCTATTATGCTCTAGAAATCGTGGCGAGAGAAAACTGCGAATTTGGCTGCTGCATTTTCCCATAAACATGTTGAGACCTTTGTCTAGTACATTAATCTGTGCCCTGTGTGAGAAACTTCAAAAAATTTTTTACTTGTCTTGTAAACTGGTATGAATTAGGTAGCTGATCATATTTGCCTGTTTGTCCTGGCGTCCATGGAAGCTCAGAGCCAATTAAATTTTTTTCCTTGATTACAAAAGAATTATAAATTCATTGCTAAAAATTGGAAAAATATCGAGAAACTTCAACAAGCAGATGACTGGCTTATGGCAAGAACCGGTGGGGTTTACGATGTGTATTTGAAGGCAGCTGTCATACTCAACAGCAAAGAGGGAAGAACAGTTGATTTTAAATTGCTGAAGCACTTTATCATGTGTTGTAGTAGCACAGTTGATGAAATTGTTATTTAAATCCTGAGTTTGGCTAAGTCCTGAATTTAAGACTAAGGTTGATTTCATTAGGTAGAACAACAGCAGCAGTTACTATTAAAAGACCCCTACAATGGACCAGGCTCTGTGCTATGCCATTGAAAGACCTTTTTACCTTCACTGCGTCACCTGGATGGGATTCAACTCAGGTGTTGCTGTTATCTTTAATCCCTGACTGGTGACCAGTAGCTTTTACCTGCTGTGCTTGCCAGCAGTGTGAGCATAGTTGGCATAAGCAACTGGTCCCACATTGTGTTGCGTTTAGGAGTATGTGTCCTGGATCCAGATTGCCACTGCTTGCTGTGGACCTTGTGCATGTAACAGTAACGCAATCTCTCTGGGCATCAGTTTCCTTATCTGTAAAATGGGGATAATGATGTTATCTACTTAATAGGATTGCTATGAGGATTAAATAAATTGGTATCTGTACGGGAACCTGTTAAATTCGTTTCCATTCCTTACAGAACATCAGGGTATTTTTGACCAAACAATAGAACAGCATTTTTGACTAGAACTTCTGGTGGCTTGGTGACAATGGGGAGTTGAAGAAGGGCTATTTAGAATTTCAAAAAGGTGTTTGAGTAGAGTTGGTTGTGTTCTGTACTTTGTTAGTCTCCATTTGTCCATACGGTGCTGTTGGCTTGAACCTTTCTTACCTCCTTCTCTGCTGTATCACACATTTATAAGTTTTGATGTAATTATTTAACACTATATTTATGTAACTGAGACCCCATTTTATCCCTGTCCTTTTGTAACTTTACAAAATTGGATTTAAAAAAATTCTTAGATCATATTAGTTTAGAATGCAAATTTGGTAGGCGAGCTTATATTTACCCTGAAAGATTACCACAGATTGAGAAAGTGGTTAGGTGTTTTTGTTTTTTCCTTTCAACTATTATAGAAACAACTACTTTTTCTTATGGACTCATTGAGTCCTGGTTATTTATTATATAATTAATGTCCATAACTCGGAAGGATTCCTGGTGTTTGAAGGGACAGATACTTTACTCAGCTATTGCAGTGAGGTGGCCGCAGCAGGCCTGGTGGGGAGAAGGAGGCTGTGTGGCCGGGGTCCTTTCTGAGCTGCTCAGTCTCAGTTACTTTGCCTGGAGAGTGGGCAACTTGTATCTATGTTTCAAGTTTTGTGTAAGATTTGAGATAATGTCTATGTGACAGTTTTTATTTTACCCTGTGGTAGTATACCTATGGCACCTAGTTGCTATAGACAACTAGTTTAATTGTTGTTTAACAACTACTTGTATTACAACTACTACTACTTTTGTTAATTACTGCTGATAAATTCTCTGATTTCAAGAAAATAAGCAGAGTAACTGCAGCATTCCTGCAGCATTCCAGGAAGTGAAGATTAATATTTAATCCCATCTTTAATGTTCATTTTCCATTTAACTTTTTAATAAATCACTCAACACCTCTGTTTCAATTTTTCCTAAGAGGTGAATTTTAAAAATTACTGTTAATCTGAGGAAATAAAAAATAAAAGTAGCAGACTTTTGGGGAATACATATATGATTGAACCACAGAATGGTGAAACTATGGCTTTCCTGTGCCTTTGTAATATATTAATTATATTCATTTGTCATTTATTATTTCATATTGCCTTCCTACCTAGCTCCTAAGGTCCTTGAAGGGGGGATGGGGAGACACACTGCCTCATATTTTTCCTGTGGCCCTTCAATACTTGGCACTACCTGTTGATGGATTTAAAATAATATTCTGTTTAATAAAAACATTAACCATGAAACGTGGTAGCACATGAAAATATTTGATCTTGTCTTTCTAGCCTAGAATAGTAGATAAATCGAGTTTTGCAAATGCTGTGGAATTGTGTGCTGCAGGAAAAACTCTTTTGTCTTCCACCTGTACCCGTGATGCTGGGATTAGCTGTGGCTGCAGGAACACCCTGGCTTCTTGTTCTCCCTGGCTTTGATCATCAGCCAAGCATTTGCTGTTTAGCCATAACACAAATGAAAGCATTCCAAAACTATAAACATTTTAGAGCAATGAGATAACTTAGCCATCTCCTAAAAGAGCCGTGAGCTTCAGATTTAAAGTAATTATGGAGTCTAACTCTGACTGTGAACAGTTTTCTTTTAAACACTACACTATTTTGATTCGGATTGATTTGGCCCACGCTGTGTGGAATAGACACAGAAAGGCCTCTCTTTATCTGAGAGGCAGGACACTGTGTATTGTACAATTTGGGGTTTGTTTTCCTTTGGCCAGCGAGTGGAGCCTCCCATTTTCCGAGGAGTAGTAACAGCCCTGGAGGCCGACCTTCCCTGGCACGCCTTCCCAGCACGCAGCTCTGCAGACGGCGCCCCCAGGCGAGCCCCGGCCAGGGCTGACCACTTGCGCCTGCGAATCAATTTCCTTTCCTTCTGTGGGCTGCTGGCATGTGCTTGCTCTGCACGCCTGGGGACTCCCAGCTGTCCCAGTTGCAGACTTTCTGACTTGCTTTTTCAGCCGAGAATGCAGACTGATAAATGCAGGACAAGTAGTAGAAGTGTCAAAAAAGAGCTGGTGATCGAGTCCCCCCTGCAATACAAGGATGCCGTACAGGGAGAAGTGGAGGTGGAGAGCCCAGGTCCAGTACTGGTGAGAGCATCCTATCAAAAGCTTTTATGTTGTCTCCTCTCAGGGTTTTTATTGTGTGCCAGGGGTCCGTGCATTTTTACCCTCTGTTTGATTTTAAAACTTGTTCTACTTGGCTGTTGTGAGTTCTCGCTCTCCTTTCCTGTAAATTGACTTTTCGGTTCAACTTTGATTCTTCTTTGTGAGGAAAGAAATGTTGACATTTTGTAAAGAACAATCATGTATTGTTCAAAATTATGTCCCACCTAGCTGCAGTGTTTCCAAAGGTAAACCCAGGGAGCACGTTATAATTGTCTTTCAAAGGGTTGAAAAAACATGTACTTTGCCAAAATTAAAAAAAAAATTTACATTATGTATTTATGTTAGCAAGAAAATTAGAAAGGTGACATTTAGGCGTTTTAAGGAACATAACTTGAAGTTTCATGTGCTCCCTCTTACTCATTTTAACAGGAGGTTTGCCTTGAACAAACTAAGAAGAAACCTAAACTTTGAACTAACTCAGAAGTTTCTCCCTAACATTAGCTAAACTCTTAGCAGTTTGGATAAAGTCTAGTGCTTTGGTGGACTTGCTAAGGGAGGAATGTGCAAAATGCTTGTGTTGTTATCATCAATGAGTAGGTTGTGCTTCTCTCTCGGAATTTCTGTAGTACAATAAAGGCACATAATTTTTTAAGCAAGCTGCAAAAAACCACTAACATGCACTGTAGAGGAGACAATTGAGCCTTTCAAGTTATCTATTAAAGGGATTGTTAAACTAGTACTTAGTGATTTTATGTGTTTTGTTTTTTTTTTAACATGGAGGCTCAATTTCTATTATCATGAAGTATTTGCTTAATAATTTACTTAATGTTCAGTTAATGTCTTTAAGAATCTGAACTTAAAACTTTCCTGTAACTGATTTGATTTGAATTGCTTTCCTCTATGACACATGTGACTGCTTTATATTGTATTGCCTTCAAAATTATATTGCTAACCCTGAATTGAGAAAGTCAGTAAAATATAATGCATCTTTTTCATGGCAGAGTTTCACCATAGAGATTTAGATTTCCATTTTCACCCTCTGATATATTGTTTAGAGATGTTACTCATTATCTTGGATTCCTTTCTGCTAGGACAATAGCTAGTTTATTAAGTAGCTTGAGCAGCTCACATATTGTATAGATTTAACTGGTTAAAGTTCTCAGCTGATGTAGCTTATGGTTTCTTAGAGGAAGTTGTGTGGTTTGGGTTCCCTTGTGAATATTCTTAAAAATCTTTTGTCAGTGATTCTCCAGCTGTGTAGAAATATTTTTCCAGAGGATTAAATACACTGTAGAAAGACATGGTGAGATTTTTTTTTTTTTAATTACACAAGTGACTTTTAAAAAACTTTGCTCTCTGCATCCCAGTTATTTGTTTAGGTCCAATGTCACTACATCCAATTCCATGGGGAGTTATTTATCCACTATAATGGATAAGCTGCTGTGCTCGTCAAGACCCAGGAATTCCTGGCAGTGTGAAAAAAGTTTTGGCTCTTTGCCTCAGGGGAGAGAGGTGTGAGGTAGAAGTAAAGGCAACAGGGGTACTATAAGAAACTTTTTCTTATCTGATTGTGTTTCTCTTCTTTCTGAGAGGTAAGCAAGATAAAAGAACTAATGTCAGATAAGGATAGTTTAGCAGGGCTCTGCACAGAGCAGATCTCCTTACAGTAACCGTCACTGCCCACACAAACGAGAGTTCAACAAATTGCTTGGAATCCAACTTGTTGCTTGGAATGATTTCTTAAAAGTATGCATACACAGCCATAAGAACTTTTTCTTGCAGTGCTATTCATTATTATGATGTCAGTGTCCCATGTACTTGGTGAGAATCTCTAAGTCTGTATATAATTTACATGTATTATACTTAAGGAATGTTTAAATATAGGTAACGTACTTTAAGAAGTGGCACTTTAGAGTCAAGTTTTGCTAGTTTTGCTTGTTTTGCTTATGTACACAAACAATCCTTGGGAAAAATATTGTATAGTTTAGAAAGCATAAAAATAATTAATGCATGTAATAACAAATGCAGATAATGTAGAAATGGGGGGAAGTGTCCCTATCCTTACTCTCCAAAGGTGCCCCAGTATCAATAGTTTGGTGTATATACTTCTAGACTTTCTCCTGTGCATATAAAAACATAATTTATTATGTGTGTATGTGTGTTTAGAAAATGTACTAGTAGTATAGATTTCTGCAAGTTAATTTCTCCCAGAACATATCAAGAACATCTTTCTCTGTCACCATACATAGATTAATGCCATTATTTTTAATGGCTGTATGGTAATCCATTTTATAGCCATAGCAGAATTTAATGGTTATTCAGTTTGGTTCCAATTCTATGTAATTAGTATCAGTGTCACAGTGAATGTCCTAGTAAATACATCTTAAAGCACTCATGCAAATCAGAAGTACTACTTTTTCTATAAAACTTCTATCAGGCCTTTCCTCTTGCCCTTATGTTTGACTTAATGGTTCTCTCCCCTCTGTGAATAACAGTTAAGGC
The DNA here is from genome assembly GCA_029593785.1 of Cabassous unicinctus. NCBI lineage: Eukaryota > Metazoa > Chordata > Mammalia > Cingulata > Chlamyphoridae > Cabassous > Cabassous unicinctus. The sequence goes on along the minus strand of JAQZBX010011636.1, from coordinate 21,466 downwards.
TTCCCTCAGCAGTGACTGCTTGTTCAGTGCTAAAATCATTCATGTTTCTAAGAGAAGTATGTGCCTGGACATTTTAAAGTTTCAGAGGCTGCAGCATTCACTTAAAGCAATTACATAGGTAGGTCTCCTCCCCTGCGTTGTGCCTGTAAGTGTGGGAGGAAGTGCAGGGTGAAACTTCCCCATTCCTGTCCCAGGCTTACTGCCAAACCCATTGAAAAATGAATTTGTGGACTCTGACTGACAAACAGGGCTATATAGGCAGAGCGTCTTGATGTCTACACATTGGTTACCCTGCTTGCGTTTGAATACCTATTTTTGCTCCCAGGCTATAAAGTAGTTTCTGGAAATAGTTGTTACAGCTCAACAATTCAGAGGAAAAGGGTTTGGTCTTAAAGAATCAAACATGGCCAAGGGTAGATGCTGTAGATGCTATTTATTTTGCCCTTTCATTTTGTTACCTTCCTAAGTCAGGAAGGACTGCAGCACAGGTCTTATTTTGGGAATTTTGAAGGTTGAAAAGTTTTAAGAGAGAGAAAAGCTGAATGTTCACATGTTAGATAGACTCCTGTAGTATTTTTTGAAAATTATCTTTTTTAGAGACACCTTTTCTATTTTTCATATTTTTTGGGGGTCTTCAAGTGTCAAAACTGAATCTCAATTCTTCATTTAATGTTTGAATGAACAAATTATTACTCTAGCTCAATGACCCTGTGAGAAGGCTTGTGTGCTTGCTGTAGAAAGGAGTAGGTGAATTGGTTTCTGGTTGAGCAAGTCAGTACGTTGCTTAGGAAATGTGTTCTCTCTTTCAGTAGAAATGGAATGAGCCTAGGACAGGGGTTCTTAACCTTTTTTGTTCCACGGACCCCTTTGCCAGTCAGGTGAAAACTATGGACCCCTTACTAAGTCCACACTGTACTGTGTATTATTTAATAAATATATCACACCTGCATCAACACGTCTCCACAAGAATTTTTTTTTTTTTTTTTTTTTTTTTTAATTTCAGTTCAAGCTCACGGACCCCTTGTTAAAAACCCCTGCCCTAAAGTATAAGCTATGGGTAATGATCGTGTTGCTGTTAATATCCTATAAGACTTGCGATTACTGTGGTTGAGTTAATGAACCATATTTATGCAGAAAGCCTTTCTGCCCCTAAGGCTTATTTAAAAATAATTATATTGATGACATTTAATAGGTTGTTCCTTTTTAAAAATATTGGGTGGTAAAGAAAAGAAGTTCCTGCAAGCTTTTTTCAGAGTCCCTGCCTTCACTGCATTCTTTGTTTCCCCCCTTCATTTGTGCATCTGTCCGTCCATCCGTCCATCCATCCAACCCTCCCACATTTGTACATTCTGAGCTTTGCCTGGCTTATTCTATAGTGCATTAGGGGTACAGAGGTGAATGAGACCAACCCATTCCTTTCTCCAGCAGCAAGGTCTACAAGAGGAGGAGATTCATTCCTCAGAAATGCTATTCAGTTAGTATTTATTAGGCACAGTAAGTGTTAATCTCACTCATCTTTTCCCACTTAAACAGATAACTTAAATCATCATCAGCTCCAGCTGATTTTTTTTTTTTTAAAGCCCTGAGAACAGGAATAAACCTGCTTTTTAAGGCACAGTGACCATTGAACATTCATATGAACAGTTCATACGAATGAGATTCACATATTTTGTGGATTAGTTGGAAGGAATCTTTGTGTAATGCGTGCTCAGAAAGGTTGGTTGAATTAAAAGATTTTTTTTTTACTGTGCTAACATATTTACAACATAAAATTCCCCATTTTAACAACTTTCAAGTATACAATTCAGTTGTATTGATTACCTTCACAATGTTGTGCTACCATCACCACCATCCATTACCAAAACTTTTTATCACCCCAAACAGAAACTCTGTATCCATTAAGCAATAACTCTCCATTTTACCTTCCCCCAGCCTCTGGTAACCTCTAATCTACTTAGTGTGTCTATGAATTTGTATATTCTAAGTATTTCATGTAAGTGAGATGATACAGTATTTGTCCTTTTGTGTCTTGCTTATTTCACTCAACATGAAGTCTTAAAGGCTTATTCATGTTGTAGCATGTATTAGAACTTCATTCCTTTTTTTTGGCTGAATAATATTCTGTTGTGTGTACATGGCACATTTTGTATATTCATCTGTTGATGGACACTTGAGTTGCTTCTACCTTTTGGCTATTGTGAATAATGCTGCTATGAACATTGGTGTACAAATAATCTGTTTGAGTCTCTGCTTTCAATTCTTTTTGGTATATAACTGGAAATGGGCTTGCTGGGTCATATAGTAATTCTGTATTTAACTTTCTGAGGAACTGCCAAACTGTTTTCCACAGTGGCTGCCCCATTTTTCATTTGGTCGGATTGAATTTAATAACCATGCCATGCACAATTGTAAAACTATCCCATCAAAGCCTCCAGAGAAAACTTCCATAGCTAGTCTCACTAATTCATCATACTGCTGAACCACTCTTATCTCTGGAAATTCTTTATTGCATAGAAAACTAATTTCCATCCAGCTCTGGCATGTTTCTTTTCTCATGTTCTATTGCATACATGGAAGCAGAGTGATTGGTCATTAATTTTTATAACGGGTTAATGCTGATTGTTTTCTTTTTTGTATAATAATAAAAATAGCAAATACAGTGCTTTGTTCTATGTCAGGCACTGGTTTAAGCCCATTAAATACATCATTTCAATTAATCCTCACAACTCTAGGAAGTAGATACTGTTATTAGTCCTCTTTTTACACATGAGGAAACTGAGTCACAGAGAGGTTAAGTAACTTGGTTGAAGTTATACATTTAATAAGTAGCAGAGTCAGGATTTCAGGCTACAAGTCACGTTTTCTAAAATCTGTATCTGGACACATATATGCAATTTATTAATGAAAATGAACATATTCACTTGTACTTGGCATTGAAACTGTAAAGATGAAAAAGAAAAGTAAAAAAAAAAAAAAAAAAAAAAATTCCTTCCCTTAGAATGTTTGGCCTTTAAAAAGGCCAAATTAGGGAATCGGGTGTGGCTCAATCGACAGAGCTCCCGTTTACCATGTGGGAGGCCCCGGGTTCGCTTCTCGGGGCCTCCTTGTGAGGGCAGGCTGGCCGGCCCGCGCGGCGCGGTGGGCTGATGCAGCAAGACCTCGCAGCAAGGGGGAGATAAGCAGACACAGAAAAAAACACACAGCAAATGGACACGGCAAACACGGGCAGCAAGGGGGGGTAAATAAATAAATAAATAAATCTTAAAAATAAATAAATAAATAAATAAATTAAAAAGGCCAAACTATAAGTGACAGAAGAAAAGTGGTTAAATAGTGCAAACAGATAGAGAATGATAGCCATATCTGAAGAAGTTAGAAATATGAACAACCTAGAATTGGCATTAGAAGTCACTCCTATTTTGGGTGTCATGTTTTATAATCTTCCCAGGAAGTTATATGGGAGCATAGATTGGTAGAATATCTGAGAGCCTGGAGGCATCTTGTCCCTTCCTCCCCCCTGATTTTTCTTTCCATTAATTTATAGCATGATCCAGGATGATCCTAAAATGTTTATATCCTAATCAGTAAAATGTTTATGGTCCCTGTAGTGTTTGGAACAGGTTGACATTTATTAGGCCAGGTATGTGAAAATATTTGAAAGATGATGACTAAATACAAGGCAGCAGAAAATGTTAGGTAGCTGGTGGCATGGACGATCCAATAGAAAGCTCTTTGATGTGCAGAGACCTTGTTTTGGTCAGGGATCTGACACTAAATCACCGCATATCACATCCCCCTATCCTTCAGTTTTCTCACAGGTAAAATAAGAAGCATGTGGTAAATAATCTCTAAAGTCTCTTCTGGGGCTAAAGGTTAGTGTTTCAGGGTTATTAGCTTTAGTCCCAGAATAACCTATGAGAGGGTCAGGTTTAAGACCTTGAATTTTGTGGAGTGGGTGTAGCTCAGGGGTTGTGTGTGTGCTTCACATGTGTGAGGTCCCGGGTTCAATCCCCGGTACCTCCTTAAAAAAAAAAAAAAAGAGACCTTGGAGTTTTAATTTCAGGTTCTAAGCTTAGTTTATTCAAAATTATTTGGGATTTGGGTTGTCGAAGCTGTTAAACAAGGGATGTTGGATTTCCACCCAATGTAAGGAGATGATTGAAACGGGTTGACCAACCTGGATATAAATAAAAATGGCAGCAGAATTTGGAGTTAGCAGGAAATGCTATACAGGAGATGCATGACCTAGCCTGAGCCTACAGATGGCATATTGCTGCCAGTATAATTTTAGAACCAAGATTGCTTGGAAATTATAGTTTAGCCTCACCTTTCCAAAGTTTGAAATATCCCTGTAATGTGACATGGCTAGTTCTAAGTTTCTCTTAGAGCAAAGTTTTGAGGCTTTTTAGAAGTTTCAGTGTTCCCTTTTCAGACAAGTGTATGGTTCTCTGAAGTCTTTACCAGGTCCTTGGGAAGCAGCCAGTCCTGTAGTTCTGCTTTGGGATCTCCTGGCTGAGGAGAGTTACCCCTTCCAGGGGAATACAGAAGCCAGTGGTGCAAGAAGCCCTGGACTCATCAGGAGACCTGGGTTCTTGCCCCAGCTCCATCATGACAATAGGTGTGTCTTTCAAAACTCACTTAGTATTTCTAAGCTGAGATTGCGAGTTGTGTATCAGAGGGCGTTAGTAGTATCTGCCTTCCAGACACCTCATCTCCAATGGTTATCTGAACTGTTCTTTCTTATTCTGAGCTGTGTACTACTTCTAATTTGCATAAATGCTTTAAGATATATTTACCAGGACATTCACCATGACATTGATACTAATTACATGAAATTGGATAACCATTAAATTATGGTGTGGCTATAAAATGGAATATTATACAGCCATTAAAAATAATGGCTACAATGTGTGAGAATTTGCACTTCTAACAAGTCCCCAGGTGACACTGATGCTGCTGGTCCAGGGACCACACTTTGAGAACCATTGGATTGGTAAATGAACCCCCACGTGCCTATCACCAGCTCCAAGAATAGTATACATTTTTGGGACTAGAATTTTAATTCTAACTCCTAATCCCTGCTCTTAACCAATCTTTATACTGCCTTTCTGGCATTGAATATGTTGAAATTATTTTGTGAACCAGATATGTGTTATGAAAATTCCATCCCCTGTCCCCAATATCTTAAAATAAGTGGCTTAAAGTAAATTGCTTGAAATCTGACTAAATCCAGCTTTTGGAGTCTTTTAGCTTAATTGCTTCACCATTTCATTTCAGAGTTTCAGAAATAGCTTTTATTGACATAGTCAGAATTAGGAATGAGTCCACAGTGCTAAAGAAGGGAAAAAAAGTTGGCTGGAATAATGTGGTAAAGTATAGATTTAAGCTAGAATTACTTCTACAACTTCCATTATGCTTTTTTTTTTTCCTTCTTTTGCTTTATTTTTGCCTTTCACATGTGAAAAAATGGCAGGCAGAATTAGAAGCCAGGACTGAGTGTGTGTGTGTGAGAGAGACACATGCTTGTGCCTGCCCCTCAGGCTCTGGCTTGTCACCTCTCTCTGCCCTTTCTCCTCATACCCTTCTTTGCCTCTCTCTGGCCCATCCATGGTGTCATAACAGAAAGAAGATGCTTCCAACACTGTATTTGCAAGGGAGATATTCAGATTCCACTCAGCTCTATCCTCATGTGACTCCATGGGCACAGGACTTGGAATAATTCCCTTAAATCCCTGTCTTGTCTTCCTCCCTTCATTAGCATTCTCTGCAGCATCCCCATTTAGCACAGCTGACTTAAAAGCAAGCAGTTATGTGGGTTTTCTTTAGTTGCTATTATTATTATTTTCTTTATTACCTCTATTTCCCTTATTATGTTTCTATGATACCATTTTCTAGATGCTATTGATTTGACAGTATTTCGAGTCTTTAATTCCATTCATTTTCAAAATAGGATAACTTGGGAACCACAGTTGTTTATAAAAGTGACAAATACAAAACTTAGAATCCTTTCATCAAATTGATTGATTTTGAGTGTTCAAGTTTACTAATACATGCTTTATTAAATAAAATCTTTTCTCAGTGACAAGTTCTCAAATTTGAATGTTTTTTTTTAGTGCTGTAAAAAAGGAGAATTCAACATCTTAGTATTTATAATATAAAGAACTATTCACAAGTGTGTCATTCTTGGTGTTAGTCTGTTCTGAGGATAACACATTTCAGCATGAGAAATATATTTAAGTGTCTGAGAGTTTGGTGTGCATTACTCATTCTTTTAAACATTGTCCAAGTCATTATCTGTTGAGGTTTAAAGCTCAGGAAAGGGAATTTTGAGTCTGCTTCTCAATTCAAGCTTGGATAAAGTTCCATTTTTCCTCCAGTTTTTATATTAGGTGTTCTGTACATTGTCAACCAAAGTGCAAATAAAATCACAATGTAGGTGCTGTTTTCGTAGGGGCTGAGAGGAAGCATGTGGACCAGCGGTCAGGAAATTTGGGGCTAGGCCTGGCTTACCAGCATCTCTTCCTGGGAACCCAGGAAAGTCACTTAAGGCCAGCGCCCCTAGGCTTCCTCATCTGTAAAATGAGGGGCCTAGACTGGAAAACCTCAGGTTTTGATGTTTTTGCACCAGTTTATAGTTCTAATGTCACTTAACCCTCCTGTACCTTTTTATGAAGCCTGCTTCCAAACAGCTGCCGAGATCATTTTTCCTATACACATTGATGAGCATTCATAAAAAAGAACATTTATTAGTGAATGAGGTTGTGATTATATTTTGTTTGTCATTATCTTCTAAGTTTTATGTTTAGGGTTAAGGGAAGAAGATCGTGTGTATTACAAGATGAGTGGAGGTCATTTTCCTCTGGCTGGAGGAGGGTGTGCGACCCAGTTTTATATCTCTCAGCAAACATCCTGTTTGCTGGCTTCCTTAGGGAAGACCCTTCTCAATTTGGCCTACCTGCCAGTCTGGCCGGGTCTTTCACCACTTCCCACGTGGGCTTAGGCTGTACTCCAGGGATGGCTTTGAGACCCGTGGGCACCTAGTCAAGCTAATCGCCTCCCCTCATACGATACTACTCAAATATTTGTTTAGTATTTTAGAGGCCTGGCTGAGGGCTGCCTAGGGCAGAGGTGGAGCAGGGGCCCCTTGTGATGAGCCAGTCCTCTCTGACTCCAGTCTTGTACAACTCATTCAGAGAAACCAAGGCCCAACAATAACCATATATTGTTATGCAGGCATGTCTATTCAGACTCTTGCTCCTCACCCCAGTAGCTTGTTAATGTATTCCTTGTAGCCACATACAGTATCCTTTCAGAAGCAGTTCTAGTAAATAGAGTTTTCTCTGTCATATTGGATTTCCAGTAATGTAGTAGCACCCCTAGAGAGTGGTGCTCCAAGCCCCTTGGCCTGCTGTACCCCCCCTTTATGCACCTGTGTTTCAGCTATTCTGAACTATACTTGCTGCTTCCTGAACTCACCATGCTCAGAGGAGGATTTACCTTGAATCTAATGAAGCTTCCAAGGCCCTGGAAAAGACCCCATCAAGTTTATATTAATAATTTTGTACTTTTTAAAAAGACCGTCCCCTCCATTGTACAAGTATCAGGTCCCACACAATCTGGATCCATCCATAAGCATGCTCCCTGATGGCTCCATTTTCTCTGCAAGGAGTACCCAATCCGCCCTAAATCCTGGTAGACGTGTTCATCTTCTAAGCCACAGGGCTGACAGCCTCCTTTACGAAGCATCCACATTGTTGGGTTCCTTCATTCATCCAACACGTATTTATTGAGTGCTTATGATATGCCAGGTATGTTTCTAGATGCTGGGAATAGCATTGGATAAAACAGAGAAGTCTTTACCCTCGTGGAGCTTATAATCTAGTTGAGGAAAGTCAGGTTCATCCTAGAGGGCCAGATGCTACTTCTGTTGGAGCGTTCTGCTCTAATTGTCTCCCCTGTGGATTTTGAGCTCTCCGGGGCAGGGATTGTGTGTCCTTTTATCACGGTACCCCTAAGACCTGGCACAGTACACATGGACAGGCTCAATAAGTATCTATGGAGGGAATGAACATATAGTCACTAATAACATTTGTGCACAAGGCAAGGAGGCAGCTGTTCATTTCCTGTGTCCCCTCTAATGATAGGAAAATGAGGATTCTTCCTTCAAATCTGACAACTTCAAAAAGTTCTTGGTGTGAGTGTTTATTGAGACTCATGTGCGAGATTGTTAATGCAGGAAGCACCTGGCTTTAGAAGCCCCTTCCTTCTTTTCACAAGCTGCACGCGTCCCCTTCCCCAGCAACAATGCTGGTGTCCTGTAGGCAACATTGAGAAGTGCACCACTTTGACAATGGACTACTGTCAAGGATTTTTATCTCAGTTATTCAAGTAGCATATATAGCCATGCAGATGAATCAAGGAAGTCCTGAATTTTTTATAAGCAGAAATGATGAATTTCTCCTTTCTCAAAATAGAATGCTCCAATATGTGCCATTTCCTCAGTTTGCTGTTTCAAGAAGTAGCATACAGGATTTCAGCTTATGTTAACATTTAATTACCAGAGACACAGAGGCAAAGACATGATTAGAAAGTTCAGGGGAAGCTTTCACATCCAAGGGAAGAGCAATGGAATAAGTAAGCCTTTGAGCTCTTCTCAAGGTTTTGGAGGCTTCGTACGTGTTTGGCCAAAATTGAACTTATTTTGTGGGCAGATGCTATCCAGTCCTGCTAAATTCCAGAGGAATCTTATTTTCCTGGCACTGAGAAGATTCCTTGGCTTTTGACTGCCTTTCGATCTGCAATTCCAATTTCCCTGAGTGCTGTGCAGCCCGACCCAAAAGCAACATGTGCTGTAGGATGGAGTGAGTTCAGAGAGCCTGACAGGGAGGCTCGTGGCAGATCATGTGGAATCATGGCGTGCATATCCATGAGTGGTGCAGTGATAAAGTGTGACCACTGTAGGTTAGCTGTGCTGCCTCCGCTTCGCCCAGTAGTTGGGGACTGGCGGGGCCTGGATGTCAGTGGTAACCTGTGCCCATGCTTGTCCATGAGTTCATTGTTTCAGCATCTCCATCAAGAGTAGGCGCTCCCTTTCCACAGCCATTTTGATCACATGGCCCCTTGCCTCGGGTCATTTAGGTCTTTCTCCTCCTTGGAAGCCAAGGTTTTGATTTTTTGTTATGTTATCTGTGGGCCCTGGGCGTCCCAGTCCAGTTGAGCCTGCCGCAGTCTCCTCTGGGCTGTGCTCCACACCACCCTCTGTGAGCAGCATCCCTTGGGCCAGCCTTCTCTCCTCCTTCAGAATGCTCCTTAAATAGGCTGCTCTATGGGGGGTGGGTCTAAAGTGCTTCTCTACACTCCAACCCTCCAACTCTTTTTCTCCTCAGTCCTTCCTGACAAATGCCATCAATACCCAATTCAGTTTATAATGTAAATATCTATTTGTGTTTTCTTTGATCTCAGTTCCTGAACTCCAGCATGCTCTCTATTTATTATACAGGTTCCTCTATGTTTGGTCTTTTGTTTATCCTTCTTTGAGAACGTTCCTGCCATTGTTGTCTGTTTTGTTTCATATGTTCCTGGAGGGTGGAGGAAAGTTTTTGTAAACAGATTGGTAACATTGAATATACATGGAGCTATCAGAAATAAAAATCTAAGATCACACTGTCTTGCAAAAATACATTTCCTACTGCTGTTAATAGCCACATTTATTTGGTGCCTAAGGGGAGCCAGGCTCTTTCCAGTCAGTTTACATACATTAACTCAGTTGAGCCTAACAACAGCCCCACACCTGTACAGCTGGCTCGGCTTTCTTAACCACTCTACTGCACTGCTTTGATTTGATCAGCATCTGTGTTTTATATATGGCACTATCAGGCAGATCCATGTTTGTGAAAGATGAAACTTTTATGGTTTGGGGGCGGGGGCTTCTTAAATAAAAATAATTAAAAAGTGAATATTTATTTAGAATTTGAAAAGAAATCACAATAAATTACAATTTTAAATAAGTTAACCAAAACCATAAACACCAGATATCCAGAAAAATAACATATATATATATATATACACACACACATATATATATAACCTATTAACTGCTTGACACACCTCTTTAAAGCTTTCTTCCCTACATTTTTTTTTTCCTTCATCCTCTTTTATCACCTCTTCATATGGTAATGATTGGTATTATCATTCTCTTTTACAAGAATAGATCATTCAGGCTTTCCTTTAGCATGATTAGTCATTAGTTTGTATTTTATTATTGACAGTTTAGAAAAGTTTCTTCTAGCTTCACGGCATTTGGTCTTGTCACTACATTTTTAGGATTGGAAAACCTCTATTAGTTTACTTTCATAATGAGTGGCATAATTTTTGGGCATTCTATTTTTGTGCAGTGACTAATCTTAAACACCCCCGATAGTGCTGGCACCTGAGGACATACTTGTATTGCCATATGGACTCTTTTCCTGCACCTCTGTGTCATGCCATTGGATGAATCGGCACAGTGGGCACATTCCTGGAAATCTCTCCTAAGCCAAGATGCCTAGCAGCAATTAAACTATACATGGAAGAGTAAAGGGCCCCTCCTGGGTCCTAGGATGGCGACTGTGTGCGTGAGGGGCAGTAAGCTTTCTTAACCTCACAGTAAATGTACCTGGATCGTGGGCTAGATGCTCCAGTTATATGGTACTGTGTATGCCAGGGCTCAAGCAACTCTGCTTTTACTTTTTTATTGTATTAGCTTTGAAAGATTTCTTTTTAGAGAGAGGAGTCTGCTATTCAAATGAAATGTTTGAGTCTGCTATTCAAATAAAATGTTTGTGGACTCCTGGCCTGAAGGGCCGGTTGATGGTGGGAGGGGCATATGTCCTCAATGGACGGGGTGCTGGGATTATAGGCAGCCAGGAGTAAGCCCACGTCACTGCCCTCGTGTGGGCTCAGGGGAGTGGAGACATATGACTCATACCCTCACATCTGCCTAGATTAGGGGACTCCGTTGTCAAGTTAGGGAGTTCCAAACTGCCCAGGTGGGGAATTTCCATCGTTCTTCAGAACTCTGGAAGCATCACTTTCTTAGTGAAGTGAGGGTTCTTCGCACCCTGGACTGCATTTGGCCCATCCTCCTCCCTTGGCTCTGCATTTAACTCTGCCAGTACTTCTCACTTTAATTGAATTGAATGCCCGCCTCTCCTACTGGTCCAGGGCTCCTTAACCTTAGCCCCATGGCTATTCTCCAAGGAATTACAACATTTCCCCCAAAACTGTGCATAAAATTTGGGGAAGTAATATGTATATGCATTTTTCTGGGGAAAGGGCCCAGTTTCTCAAAGGGATCTAGAGTCCCAAGGAGGTGGAAAAGCTCAGCCCTAGGCTTGTTCCTCAATCCTCTCTGAATCTCTAAATTCTAGCACAGTTTCTGGAGCGTCATTGTAGACTGTTGGTTCTTTAGAATCCCATGGAGCACATGTTGAAACACAGATTCTGATTTGGGTATGGGCTGGGGCTTAAGAATTTGTACTTAAAACAACTTCCCAGGTGCTGCTGCTGCTACTGCTCTCAGGACCACACTTTGAGAGCTGCCCTTGTTGCCTGTGCCTGGAAGTCCTCTCTCTCTCTGAAGTCACAAGTAACCTGAGACAGGAATGGTCATAGATAAGGATGTGTTACCTCCAAATGGGGAAGAAAGCTTGTGAGTAGATCCAGGTACCTGTTTTCACAGAGAGAGAGAGCAGCACAGTCACACACTGTACATGTTCGGAATGCCACAGACCCTGCAGCTGCTCAAGCCCCATCATGTTTAGGGAAACCACAGCATCCTTGAATTCTCAAGATTCCAACTGGTGAGTTCTCAGGGTTCCCCATTTAAGTCATCAAAACATGGTGCTGCTGGCCTAGGAGCAGCTCCATCTGTGAGTATTGGTCGATGATGGTAATTCTGATTCTCCTGACCATAGAAAATCAAGAACTTGGCTCTTGAAGTTATATCTCCAAGGGAAGAATTGAACTTAAGCCTGTTTAGATGGCCTTAAAAACTAAGGACATGTGTCAGATCTGTGTTGAGCCTCATTCGTCTTAAGCCAGGAGTGGAGGACTCGCAGCACTGGTAATTAGCCTGATTTCATTTTGCTGTTAGTGTGATGTTTCTGTCACCAGCGATGCTGCAGGCCAATCAGTTCCCTACCCTGGTGGGCTGTCCCCCACTCATGTTAGTGCCTGGAAAAGCTTTGTGGAGGTGCAAAACAGTGAACAGCTGTAAGCAGTGAATCATCAGCTTAAAGGAGAGTTGAAAATAGGTGATTATACTCTTAACCCACAGTCTAGCAAATACAGTGGTGTGACTTCCCATGGACATGTCTCCCACACCCCTCTCTTCTTCTCTTTCTTTTTATATTTTCTCACTCATCTTATTTCTCTTCTGCCTGTCCCGCCCCAGATGTCTCTTCCTTTGCTTCTTCCTCCTCTGCATCTCTGTCTGGGCCCCCTTTCCTTTCTCCCCTCACCCATCTCCATTTCCTAGCCTTTCTCCTCTGATAGTTTCTTTCTTCTCTCAAAAGACCACATGTAGAAGGGAGGCATTATGCCAGTTTTTTGTGTGTTTGAATTAAGAGACTTTTGTCTGGTTCTTAATTTAGATAGCAGGTGAGTTGCTCTCAGTTGACTCCTTTTCCTTGGAGACGATTCTGGCCTAGTTAGTGCTCCCTGAAGCTTCTGAAGACCTTGCCCCAGTCAGGTCTCTCTCCATTATTTTTTTAAGCAATCTAAGGGCGTGTACAAATTTCAAATCTTCACAATCCTCATGAATTGTCTGGAGACAGAAAACACACTAGTAATTGAGCATGGAAATTAATATAAAGAATGATTAAGTTGGTGAAAGGGGATTAACTACTAAGGGGTAAAGATAACTCTAAAGCCTGGGAAACTAAGGCCCTTGGGCCAAATCCAGCTGTTGCTAAGTTGCCTCCGTGATTTCCCCTTTTCCCCTTTTGCTAATTCCATGGGATGTCTGCATACTCTAGTGCTGATATTGACTTCAGAATTTAAGTAAGGGGAAAGGAACTTTAGAATAAGTAAGGACAGATTTCATTCTTCAGTGAGAAATGTTTAAAGGACAGAAGCTAAGTAGAGAAGATGCTAAATGATTATCAGTATTTACATGAAATGCCATCTAAGATCTCAGAGGATGAAAGGATTATCATGTTAACCTGTGGTCCTCGAGGAGAGTGCTATGAAGGACGTGGTATCTGAATCGGGCCTGGTTGATCAATAGGATTTTTAAAAAAATTATTGCTTTGTGACTAAGTCACAAACATACATACAGTAAATAAATGCATATAGTAAAAAGTTCAAAAAAGGAATATAAAGAGAAGGAAGTCTTCTTCTCTACCCTATCTCTGAAGTACATAGTTCCCTTCCCCGGAGGCCCAGCCCTCCTTCCCTCCCTAATGGCAGCAGTATAATATACACAGAGTTCTATACCTTGTATTAATTCATCTATTCAACAAATATTTATTGAACACCTCTCATATGTTAGACACTGTTTTAAGTGCTTGGGATATATCTGTAAACAACCATAGAGCCTACATTATAGTGGAAGGAGGTGATGATAAAAAACATAATAAATAAGTAAATTATATATGATGTTAGAAGGTAATACCTGCTATCTGTGGGGCTGTGTTGTGTGTGTGTGTTTGGGTAAGTTTTTGCAATAATAAGGATTTAGAGCATTTTATTTGGAAGGAATGGCATGAGTTGGCAGGAAGTTTGGGAAAGACATGTTCAGGGGAGAGTCAGCAGCCTAATTTGCCTGGATAAAAGGGTTTGTTTGGAGGAACAGTGAGAAAAGAGACTAGACTAAATACCAGATGGTTTTGAGTGAAAAGTTTTAAGGCTTTCAGAATATTCTATGTAATGAAATGACATTGAATGTTTTTGAGCAGGAGAGAATGGGAGAATGCATTGGAGAATAAAAAGCTGTGTATCTGGGAGATCAACGTCAAATATAGGACTATTGCAGCAAGGAAGATAAAGAACAACCTTTCACCATGGGATAGAAATTTATTTAAGTAGAATTCCCTATGATGAATAGAGACATAAAAACTCTTTTTCTTCTTTAAAAATATTTTTATTTGGGAAAATTTCACACACAAACAAAAGTAGAGCAGTCGTACAGTAAATACTGTATACAATTCATCCAGCTTCAGACATTCTTTCTGACATTCTTGTTTCATTTATTCTTCTGTATGTTTTCTTTTTTGCTGGAGAATTTTAAAGAACATCCCAGACATCCTATCCTTTCATGGTGGGAACTTTGAAGCAATGGTAACACTGAGCAAATATCGCTGTCTCCTGCCAAAGTAGTCTGAATGACTGTCGACCCTTCCTGGGTATTTGGAGGGAGTGGTGCTGCTGGTCCTTGTGTGTGGGGTGCAGGAGGGGCATGTGCCCAGCTGAAGAGCCCCCAGGGCTCTCAGGGAGGAAGAGTTCCTTGACTCTGGGCTTCCAGCCTTCAGTCGTGTGGTAGATACTGTGTCTAGGTCAGGAGGTACACAGTGCCTGCCCCATTCTGGGATTCGTGTCTATGTGACCTTTTTGTAATGTAATTTCAGCTGTCAAAATCCTGAACTCTGTCCTTGTAGAAAGCGATGTGCATATTTGGTTGTTATTAGGAATACATTCATCGTCCCTAAGGAGAATGTTATTAAGTTGTCAGGTATTCATTTTGCCAACATGTATTTACTGACTGATTAGTATATACAGTATAGCAAACTAAAATAAAGGAATGAATCATTTTATTATGTTGAATTAAAATATTTTACAGAATATGTTTATTATTTTTCTGTGGCAGTTCTTCCTTTAAAAATACTTTGCATAAATGTCTTTTTTTGCCCTTTTTGGAAAGCAAAAACAATTTAACATTACAAATATGCTGTGAGCAGAAATTATCTACAATTTCACTATTAAAGTTTGAATTTTAAATTTTTACATATTTTAAATTTTTACATATTTTAAATGAACATATTTTATCTATTATAAGAATTGTGCACTTATTTGTACATTGCTTTTTTTCTTATCATGTCAAAACATTTTTATAGAGTCTATTTAAATTAATTAATGGAAATTAAATATGAGCATTTATACCTATATTAGGCAGAACAAGGTGAATGCTTATCAAGCAACTCCAGGATCTCAGCAGCTTAACAGAGTAGACATTTTAGTTCTTGCTCATGGGGTATTTCAGCACCTGGTTTAAGCAGGCAGCCTTCTACACAATGATTCAGAGACCCAGATTCCTTCCGTCTTGGAGACTAACCCTCCTTTGGCCTCATAGTCCACTGCTAGATCCTGTGCATGTGGCTGACAGAGGATGTCCGGAGAGAACGGAGGTCATGTGGAAGGCTTTTATGGGCTAAGCTTGGCAGTGACCACATCCTTTCTGTTCACATGCCATTGGCCAGAAGGTAGTCACGTGACTACACCTAACAACAGGCGGGCTGGGAAATGTAGTCCAGCTGTCTTAGGAAGGAAAGGAGACACGTTTTGAGAACACGTAGCAGCCTCAGTCACAATTCTCAATTTAGATCTCAAATATCAGAAGTCTTTAAAATAGTTTCTATATATATAAATTGTCATTTTAGTACATATATGGCATTTGTTGAGATTATGTTTCAGATGATTTTATTAATAGTTTCAAAAAATAATTTTGTAGTAACTATTGATATAATGGGGAGAATTACTTCCAATAACATCCTATATATGTGCATTTAGCATACTGCATTTCAGTTACCTGAATATTAATCTTTATTCCCCAACAAAGCTCAGTCTATGATCAGTAAACACTAGATAAAAGAGATTTTTATTGAGAAACCTAACTTTGGATATAGCTAGAAAAGGTATATTCTCTTCTTTCTTTTCCTATCCCCTGAGGTTCACCCACAAGCCCTAGGTTAGGTAGTATTTCTATTTTTTTCCCATTTGGTCCAGCTCACATTTTTCTGAAAGAGAGATTTTATATTCATGCTTTCCTATGTTTAGACATTGAATCTGCAAATGTTTAGTTATTTCAGGATAAATAGGAATATTTTGAGCCTCAGAAGGGGGATTCTATAGAAGCTTGTATAAAATAGTGGGTCCTGTGTATACATTAAGGCCCTGGCCCAAGGAGGGGTGGAGCTGGGCCTGGAGCCACTCTGGGCATCCTTCCTGCACTGCCAGGCCATGGCTGGACCCCTAAGTAGGGCAGCTCTGGCACACCCTAGGACTTGGAATGGGACTAACCTAGGCAGGGGTGATCCAAAAAATGACTGGGGCATCCACCAGAGTCCAGAGCGTTCTTTGCACTTAAATAACTGAACAACACAATGACATATAGAATGCATTTATCTCTGTGTTTCAATTCCTTCTCTTTCTGCCTTCCAGGCCAAGCCCAAGCTTATTGAACCACTCGACTATGAAAATGTCATTGTTCAAAAGAAGACCCAGATCTTGAATGATTGTTTAAGGGAAATGCTGCTTTTCCCTTATGATGACTTTCAGGTAAGTAACTTTTAAGTTTCTGTAAATAGAAGCATGTGGTTGATCTTTGCAAACAATTTTTTTTTATTTACTTGGTTAGTTAATTTATGGTTTTTAAAAGATGAAAAGAAAAATGTTATTTAACAGAGAAAATTATGTGATTATATTCTTCTAGGCATTCCTCCAGGGATTGATATTTTTAATGGTATTTTTTTACATATATATATATGTTTGTATGTATGAGTGCATCCACACATGTGTGTGCATGTGTGCATGTGTGTTTTATCTTGAGTAAAAGTGCTGTCCCCTAGGCTGAGTTAGTGGATACAAGTGTTTCCTGTGTCTTATGAGATTTATTTGAAGAGGAGTCTAGATTTTTTGCCAAGTGCCTTAGAGTCTCAAGGATGGGATTTGTGGGGAGAAGTGGAGGATTTTGTAATGCATTCTTTTAGGAAGATATTTTGGAACTGTGCCTTGAGAGAAGCCCTGAGCTGTTTGTAGGCTCACAGACAAGGTTTAATGGGTTAACTGTCTCTGAAGCAATGATAGATGTTCTTGAACAGTTCCCCCAAAGATCTGTTCCCTGAAGGAAATATGTAGCTCAGTAGCTGCCAGCAGAGAACACAGCACACATCCAGCTGTTCCCTAGAGATAATGCTGTGGTATATGGCTTAATGGCCCATACGAGGCTTTAAGGCTACTGAGGAGCAAGAATAATACTTTTCCTCCAAGAAGCCCAGCAGTGTTTGATGCTTGGCAACTTAGACTCACCTAGGCCTATTTGGAGGTTTTGGCCACTTCCCTTCTGTCCTGGGACCTAATCTTGTCTCTTCTTTCTTCTCTGTCTGGATGCTTCTTTACTTGATGCTGTTACCATCTGTCTTAGTTTCCCAGGGCTGTTGTAACAGAGTACCACAAACGAGGTGGCTTCAAACAACAGAAATTTATTCTCTCATGGTTCTGGAGCTGAAATCAAGGTGTTGGCAGAGTCACGCTCTCAGAAACCTGTAGGGAACAATCCTTCCTTGCTTGCCAGCAATCCTTGGCTGACAGCTGCAGCCCTTCACATATGACATCGGCTCCTCGTGCTTCTGTGTCTCATCTCTCCTTATAAGGACTCCAGTCATATGCTCTCACCCTAACATTCCATCTGTAGTGACCCTCTTTCCAAATAAGGTACTGGGGTTAGGACTTCAACAGATCTTTTAAGGTCCATAATTCAACCCATAATACCATCCAAGCCCTGGCTTCTGTGAATTGTTCAGCTTCATTTTTTTAAAGTTTCATTGATTCTTTGTTATTTAATTTAAAAAGTACTACATGCTTGTAAAATAAATAAATAAATAAATAAACAGAAAGGAGCAATATAGAAATAATTGGCATTAAAAGCTTCCCAACCACCCTCTCTCTAGTCCTAGCCTCCAGAATATAATCTGTTCTATGTGGTCTATGTGTACTGAATTGTCTTTAAAATTTCCATGTTCAATTGTTAAATTATCCTTGAAGTTTATTTTTCCTACCAAATTTAAGAGACTCTGGTTTACAGTAGAGGTGAGAATTTTCACAAAATTTTATTCATTCTCATGTGTTAGAGATATACATGTGCAGAAAATGATTATTCTTTAGTTCTTCCCTTTAAAAAATGCTCTGGGAATGAAATTGATCATTAGTGTGATGTTGCTGCCAAAATATTTCCACTGATAAATGGTTTCAGATCATGCCAAAAAAAATACTATGCTTTTAGAACTTTATTACACAAATAGAATATACAGCTAAAGGGTAGATGAATGGTAACCTCAGAATGATGCCTTTTGCCTGTGACTTTCACAACAAATTTATTAGCCTGAGAAGTAAAATCAGATGATTACAAATTATACTACATCATGCCATATATTTCCTGTAGTGTTCTCTGAGGAAGCTAAAGGTTATCTCAGGTTTCTCTGAGTATAGAGTATGTGTTCTTTTTGGTATGAATTAAAGTAACAAAGTTATTTTGAATTTTGCAACCTAGAATGCCATCTTATTTGGCAGCCTGGGATAAAATTGCTTAAGAAACAAACAAAAGAAACAAGGTGCACTTAATTTATTATCTTTTATCCCAGATACAAGGAACCTGGATGTTTAACCAATTGTAAAATCAGATGGTTGAACCTTTGAGGGAAAATCCTATGTTCCTTTTTGCCTGTAACATACTTCTCTGGTGATAACAGGCACAAACATTCTGGGAAAGGCAAAGAATTCACCCACATTTTTGCTGGCCAAGGAGAAATAAGCAAGAAACTGCTTTTGGCAAGTTTCTCTAAAGATTATGGACTCCCACTTTCAGCTGTGATCCCTATTGCAGTAATTGTGGTGGGCTTAGTTAAGTCTGGGTGCCATATTCTAACCAGGTGAGGGCATTTACAACGTGCTTTTTTGCTAAATTGTCTTGGTAATTTCAATGAGTGTCTATTTAGCTGAATGAGTAGACTATTTTAATGATGCCATAGATGCCTTTTGTCTGTCCCTGTTTTTTGTTTTTAGGCAGAGCTGGAGGGGAATTATTGTTGTATTATAAGAGGTAGAGGGGACAAATTAGATCAGGGAAAATTCTGTATTTCACATGGAAAAAACGTAGTAAGTTAGGAAATGGGTCAAATAATAAACAAAATGCATGGTGAGGATTGATTTGCAATACTACACTTAGACGAATTAAGCTATATTAGTTAAGTATTAAGATAATAGAACTTTGTATCAGTGTCTTAGTGTGAATAGTGACAATACATTTGTACATTTCACAAGTAGGACCTTTTTTGGTACTGAGTCCCTTGTTGGTCAGATCCTAAGGAGATCTGTGTGCTCTTGGAAAAGGACTCGTGGCGCAAAAAGACCGGTTGGTCAGATGTACTTACTTTAAGGGTGGGAGGAGAGTGTGGTTTTGTTTGTTTGTTTGTTTTTGTTTTTCCGAGTTACTAGCTGGCTGCGTGTCTCTATTCAGAATCAGATCCTGGAGCATTGCTGTGCTGCCTCTGCCTTGGCTTCATGGCTCTCCTTGCTGGCAATGTCTTCTCTCCTTTTCCACCTTTCTAAATCCTTCTCGTTCTCAAGAGGCCACTTCAGACCTAAGTCCTCTGAAGCGGTTCAAGTCCACTGTGATTCTTTCCTCACTCTCTTAATTCCCCTAATACTGTCTTCACAGTCTACATTATACTTAACTATATTGTCTTGGACTTTTCACCAAGTGCTTCCTCTGCTTTTTTGAAGCATCACCACCCGAATGTCTCCTTGAGGAGGGCCCAGGGACCATCTGTGCCTCTTTGTCCTCTAACCCTATCCTTGCAACTCCACATACATAAAATCCTGGCACCCTGGGTACTAGGGTTGAATACTTGGTGCTATATGTAAAATTAGTAAAATTATTTTGAACAGTAGGTAGTTTTCTTTGCTATAGGAAATAAATATGAATACCATTTTTCACATGTGGAAGTGCCAGTGACTAGATTTGTAAAACTGACGGCCAGATCAGTGATTTGGTTTGGTGGAAATTAGATAATTTCTGAAATTAGAAAATGCAGGTGAAATAGGGTCTTAAAAGTAGTATACTTTCTGGTGGTTATTGAACCTTCATTCTTTAAGTTTCATGACCTTACCTGGCATAAGTCTAAGAACATTTCTATGAGCAAAGTTGTAAGTAAACTTTAACAGTCAGTAAGATAGAAGTGATGATCTTTATGATTAAGTGTTTTAGATCAAGAAATGTAAGTTGACTTGTCATTTAAAATGACAAATCTGTGAATAACTGAATATAATGCCCAGAACTCCTATCTTTACTGTCAGAAGCATCTAATTCCTTGTGGGACCTGTCAAATCATTATTCTCCTTTAAGTGGAAGTCATTTATGGAATGAAGTTGATGGTGACATTCTTAAATGTTGTAGTCAAGCCACTGAATCTGCTTAAGCTCCTTGTATCCTGGCTTGCTGCACAGCTTACTAATTTTTGTACAATTGTGTGGAATTATATGGAAGGAATGAAAAAGAGTATGTTGTGATAAGATTTCTGTGGCATGTATGTGTGTAACTGTTGTTATCCTTGGAGTTGTATGTGAAATCAGGGTAAGGAATGACTTCTTAGGTACTTTCCCTACTGATATTTGATGGTATTTATCAATACCAAATCTCTGTGCAAGAGAGAGTTTAAAAGAAAAGATGGATATGTTGAGCAAAGTTTATTAATCATTGGCAAATCCTAAAATAATTCACTTTTGGAAATGTTTAGGTAGAGAATCTTAGAATTTTCTCAGCATTGTATAGAAAAATATGGCTAATCCATTTTCTTTTAAATAACATCCTGATTTTTATTTTTCCTCTGGTTCTTTTCCTCTTTTACTAACATGATACTGATAATGATCTACAAACCACCATCCTGAAAAGGAAGCCAAGCCTGCTCCTTACAAAGGGCCTGGAAGCCCCTAATCTCATTTTCCATCTGTCCTTTTGAAAAGAAAATATTTTTTTCCCAGTGTTTTGTCCTTTTTATTATTGTTCCCCAAAAATATTACCAATACTTTGTTTTTGGCTTTTTCTTCAAAAGTATTCTTTTTATAAATTCCTCGAAATTTCTATGGGTTGGAATTGAGTGACCAACAATGTAACTTTCCATGAACATTGTGGTTTCTGGGATATTTATTAGTTCATGTCTAGGATTGGACCTACCTGAAAAATCTGGATAAACAATACTTCTGAGTTGACATTGGCCAGACCTTTAGGACATGAGAATTTTTAAAAATTCTAATTCAAGTAATGCCTTTTACAGAAAACAGGGACAGACAATTCTATTATCAACTATTCCTTAAAAAGAAAAACTAATTTTTTTCAGTTAACACTGATCAGCTGAATTGAAGAATATAGTTATTTGACTTTTATTTATAGTTATACTACTTTGTGCAAATTGCTCTGTTTTGTAAATACTTAGGA
>JAQZBX010011635.1:0-42398 GCA_029593785.1 Cabassous unicinctus | reverse complement strand
TAAATGCATATTCCATATTATATAAAGTTGGCTCCCTCCAACTCCCTTTGCTTCTGATTTCCTCTCTTGCATTCTCTCTTTCTCTCTCTTTTTCTTTTCCTTCCTCCCTCCCTCCTTTCCTTCCTTCCTTCCTTCCTTCCTTCCTTCCTTCCTTCCTTCCTTCCTTCCTTCCTTCCTTCCTTCCTTCCTTCCTTCCTTCTTCTCTCTCTCTTCCTTACTCTTTCTCTTGCTCTCTCTTGCTCCTTCTGTTTCACTCTTTCTCACACCCACACTTGCCCATACTTTCTTCTCCCCATGCTTCTCCCTGATTTTGTCTTTCCACTTTTTTCCTTCCTCACTCACTCTGCCCTTCTGCCCCACCCCCTCCTCATTAGTGATCTGATCCTGGAACTACTTTGCTACTTTGCTGTGGCCCTTAAGATCCCAGTGCCATGCAGTGCACCCATTTTCTCTCTCATCATAGTGTAGCAGGAAAACCCTTTGCATGTATAGAGGGCTTTATACTTTATGACGAAATGCTGACATTTGCATCAATTTTCTCCATTAATTCTTGCCACAAGCAAGGAAGGGAGGGATTCAATAATCCAGCTACATTTAGTGAGGAGCCAAGAAGCACAGATATCACAAGTGTTTTAGACATGATCTCCTTTCCTCCCTTTACAGTGCTTAGGACCCACCTGGAAACTTGTTAAAAGTCAGATCCCAGGGCTCCCCCAAAGGGATTCTGATGCAGGAGAGACCAGGAATCTATGTTTCTAACTGCTCAGGTGGTTCTAATGAAAGTAGCCTACACTTAGAGAAAAAAGGGTTTGGTATAATACTTCTCCAGCCTTCAAGTTCAAAACACTCTCTTGGGGGGTCTTATCAAAATGCAAATTCTAATTCCACAGGTCTGGGGTAGGGCCTGAGATTCTGCATTTCCAATAAGCTCTCAGGCTATGGTTACACTGCTGTTCTGGGGACTCCACTGCATGAAACAAGCATCTGGTACAATATTTCTCCTATTTTTTACAGATCTGTAAATCAAAGAGGTTAGGTGACATCCTCAGAATTCTAGAACTAGTAGGTGGTGGGCTGAACTTAGAGCCTCAGCCATGTTGTTTTACTCTCAGGCACTGAGATGCCCCATGGAAAAGCCAGGAAAAAGTAAGAAATGTAAGAGACACAGGATGGAAACAAGACATAAAGTCTGGCAGCTTTTTGACAGTCCTGCTAAATTCCAATTGTACCATGCAGCCCAGCTGCTGCTTGGAGTCCCACCTCTGCCTACCTTTTCCCCAGAGCCTAGAATGTTTCTGGTATAAAGAATTCCACAAGCCGAATGTTGCAATATTGGCTCTGTTAACTCTTGTGCTATGAATAAGTTTTATTTAATTTTTCTGAAACTCAGTTTCATCTTCCATAAAGTTAAGTTCAATTCCCTTCTGGAATAACATAAACATAGATATGGGGGCCCAAAATAGCAGGGTGGGTCCACCTGGGGCATACCTATAAGGCATAATGTGTTCAAGTGTTCATGGGGCATTGTCACAGTGGTTGGAGATCCACACAATAACGAAAGAAATATCGAATTCCTATCCTGGAGAGCTCTGCCACATTCTCTAATGGACCAGCAAGAATCACCTGAGAACAGGGCAGTGACTAGTGAAGGAGAATGGACCATTGACGGGCCCTTGATTGTTATGACTGTACTTATGAACCTTTACTTTTGAAATTGAAGCTTAGCATAGTATTATAGGGTACCTAAGTGTTACCTCCTGAAAGCCTCCTTGTTGCTCACATATGGCCTCTCTCTAAGCCAAAACTCAGCATATGAATGCTTTACCTTCCCCCCAGCATGGGAAATGACTCCCGGGGATAAGCCTCCCTGGCACTGAGGAATTATTACCAAGCAGCAACTAGCAAAGCAACTGGAAAAAGACCTTGGGAAAAAGGGGGAAAGGGTAAAGACAAATGAGTTTATATGGCTAAGAGACTTCAAAGTGAGTTGGGAGGTCATTTCAGAGGTTACCGTTATGCATGTCGCAGCAGGAACTCATTGACTGCCAAAGTAAATATTACCTCAAATAGCTGGGCTCCTGAGGACTCTGGAGACATCCAAACACTATAGGCAGGGAAGGCACTTCAGGATTTTGGCACCCTGCCAGTGGGCCCTACTTTGGAATTTATGCTTCCTAGTGTGATAGAGTTGGACTCAGTTGTGTTGTCCCTACATGTGGTTCTGCTGCCCCTCTATTTGAAGTTAGTACTAGAGTTGATAGTTGTTTGTCCAAGAGACTTAAATCTTTGGGCTATCCATGTGCCAATTGGGCCCTGAATCTCAACAGACTTGCAACACCTACTCTCCAGTTCACTGGACTCATCCAGGACAACTATCAAGGAAATGAAGACTGACAATGACCATCTCAAGAAACAGAGAGAGTCTGCAACTGCAAGCAAGAAAGTCCCATCCACCTGCCCCATGAGATCTAAGTCTCCTCTCAGTTAGAGGTGGAGTGAGCATCACCATCACAGAATCCTCAGGATTGGGAAATGGATGATGGATTAGAGTAGACTTGTTCTACTGTAGACTTGTTGTGATCCTAGCAATGGAAGAACTTTTATCATTGATGTGGAAACAGTGGCCACTGGAGGTTCTGAGGGGAGAAAGAGGGAAAAATAGGTATAATTGGGGGCATTTCTGGGACTTGGGAATTATCCTGAATGACATTGCAATGATAGATGCAGGCCATTGTATATCTTGTAATAACTTGCAAAAATGTGCTGGAGAAAGTGTGAACTATGTAAACTATAATCATCACTTAGTGGCAATGCTCTAAGATGTGTTCCTCAATTGTGGCAAATTTACCACACTAATCAAGGATGTTATTGATGTAGGAAAATGTGGGAGAGTTAGGGAGCAGGGCATAGGGGAATCCCTTATATTTTGTGTGTGACAATTAGGTAATCTAAGTTTCTTTAAAAAAATAAAATAAATAAGTATATTAAAAAAAAAGAGGCAACTCTTAGTAGTTAGATTTTATTGGGGCCAGAGAGGTAAGAGCTAAGTGGACAAGAGTGCCCAGGCCAAGCTGGTGGGAGCCAGGACTTTCACATGGGACTTGAACCCCAAGTCTATTTGTGAGCTCTCCAAGGGAAAGAATGGTGAAGATTAATGATTGCTAAAACACTCAGAGAGGTGGTTGGCACATAGGAAATGAAAGATAAAGTTAGCATCACTGTCATCATCACTGTCTTGTCTCTTTTTTGTACAAGTTTCCTGGCACATGGGCTTATTTCCATTTCATTAGAATCCACAGAGTGCCTAGAAAGAGGCTGCTTTGATTCTAATCACCAGATGTCCCATTAGGAATACATGGCCTCAAGGGCAATTCATCATATGCCCAGAAATGAAACGGAAATAGGTCGTGAAGATATTCAACTCCTCTGGATCTGGTTCTACGACTACCCAGCAACAGCTGATAGCAGGACCCTTTGAGCCTGGATAAAGCATCCACATTTTTGGTATTCCTTATCCAGGTGGGCCCACACCTCTGCCTGGGGCTTAGTCCCAAGACTGCAGCTTTCCTGTTCCCAGTGGGTGGTTCCCTTTTACCTTTGGCCCAGGCAGAGATGTGGTTGCTCCCATTCTTATCTGAAACATGCCAAAAGCCATCTCTTTAGTTGCAGGGTATACAGAAAGCTAAAGAGGGGATTCCTATTCATTTTCCTGTATTCTAACATCTTCTAATTGTATAATGCCATTTGAGCCCCTTAGAGGCTTTTGGTTTCTTCAAATGCAAAATGTGGATTGTAACACCAATCTGGTAGGGTATGTAATACAGCAGAAATTTTAAACAGGCAAGCATGACTTAATCAAGGGCTATTGAAGTGGTGGAGAAAGCTAGAACTCAACTCTGCAGAGATAAGAGGTTTTGAAGGGATGATGTGGGCTAGTGGAAAAGGACTGGAGGACTTTAAGGTGGTTGATCACTGTGATGGGTGAGTGATTCACTGAGTTTGCAGTTGGGGCCATGTAGTTTGGAATGTTTTCCTTTGCTGTGATTAGGCCACTTGGATCTTGTAAGGGCCAGGGGAGGAGATGGAGATAAGGGACTCCCTGGTGAGGCTCCTGACAGGATCCTGGTAGGAGAGAAGTCAGGGGCCTAGAATCTAAAGTTTAGTCAAGCTAAAGGGAAAAGTGAGTCTATCTTGGTCAGGTAATAATGATGATCAAATAATCCTGCAATATCATTGGATGTTCAGTGACTATGCTAAACTTATGTAGAGTCTTTCCTTTAATCCTAAGATGTAGGTCTTATTTATATCTCCATTTACAGATTAGGAAAATGAGACAAGAGATTTTAAACAACTTCCCCAGAAGCACAGAAGTACTACATGTGTGTTGGCAATCATATTTACAAGTGTTTCACAAACAATCATTTTTCTTGCTCTTAGAGAAAACCCCAAATCCCAGCTTTTTAGTGTGGCTTTCAAGGTCCTTCAAGATCTGCCCTGTGTTGTCTCTCTTAATAAGAGCCCTGACTCTTCATAATTCTTCCTGGAGCTCATGCCAGCAAGTTTCTTCAGCCTGGAACTTGATGACAATTTTTCTGCCTCCACCTTATGCCTGGCCTGATTACTCATTTTTAGGTACTGTTGAAGTCTAGTCTTAGTGTTTCAGGGAAGCCTCTGTAGAGTGCCCCATATGTGGCGTATTAGTCAGGGTTCTCTAGGGAAACAGAACTGACAGGAGATATCTGTAAATACTGTGAGGTTTTATAAAATTTTCTCATGTGATCCTGGGGATGCACAAGTCAAAATTCTGCAGGGCAGGTTGCAAGTCAGGAACTCCAATGAAGGTCCTTGATGAGTTCTCCAGGAGACGCTGACTGTCTGAAGTAGAGATGGAAATTCTCTGACTGCTGAAATCACTTCTTCTTTTAAGACCTTCATCTGATTGGATGAGACATCTCTCATTGCTGAAGGCAATCTCTTCAGTTGATTGTAGATATCATCAGCTATAGATGCAATCAACTCACTGATGATTAATGTCACTGAAATGTCCTCACAGTATAATTATGCCAGTGCTTGGTTGACCAAAAAACTGGGCACCATTACCTGGCCAAGTTGACACATGAGCCCAACCATCACACAAGGGATCCTACCCCAGCACATAGAATGGTCCTGGAAATGGTTTCTCATCCATTTCCTCATCTGCCCCCCCCCCCCCCCCCACTAGAAGGGAGCTTCATGGCAGCAGGATCAGAAGCTCTTCTTTTTGTCTTTTTACATTAGTGCCCATCAAAGGGGTTGATAGATAGTTCTTCAATAGTTAATGAATGAACCCACTGCTGTTTTCTCTCTTTGACCCTGTTCCTGAGTTCTGAAGTTGCACCTCCCTTGAGTCATGTGACAGGACAATACCATTTACATTATATTTGCATACATTAGTTTTTTGGAGGTCAGGAATTCTATTAATTCCCTTCCACAGTGCTAGAAAACTGGTACTCAATGAAAAAAATGCTTATAATCGAAACAGAGAATATTAGATTTGAAAGAATCATTTGTAATCATGGAGTATAAAAATCTCTCTTCACAGATGGGGGATTTGAGAAAAATTTGCTGAATTGATTAATTTGCTTATAAAACGTGGGTATGTAGACACACACACACACCGAGGCAAAAAGATAACAGCTTTGATATCATAACCATCTGGATTTGAATTCTGACTGTCACTCATTAATTCTATGACCCTGTATAATTTGTTTAACTTCATTGAATCTCTGTTTTCTTCTGTAAAAGGGGACTCATAATAATTAACTCACCAGGATGTTGGGGGAATTCAATATTGAGAGCATCTATTGAGAGGCTGCTTGTGCAAGTTTAAACTTAGCAATGCCATGCAGGAGGGCAGAAGCTCAGCTCTCTTGCCAGCTTGGCCAGACTTAGATGCTGCCTCAGTCCCTTATTAACTGTGTGACCTTGGAAAAGTTATTTAACCTCTTTGTGCCTCATCTGTCTCATCTGTAAAATAGATATGATTTTTATTATGATTTTCACATGATTGTTATGATGATGAAAGGTGTATTATTATTAAAACACACACAGGAAGGCAAGCACCCAGCACTTAGGAAACAAAACTCAGCAGGTCCTGGCATATCAGAACACACAGCAAATGTTGGCAGCTATTAGGAAAAGGAAGGGACTGCTGTAGGTCTGGCCATTTGAACTCTTGTTTGCTTAGCAAGAAACTCATCATGAAATGTCATGGTCACCTTGGGGACTGGATCCCGATCTTCCAAGGAGAAGTCGCATCATTTTTCCACCTGCCACTGTTTTGTTTATGGGCCTAGGAGATGAGATGTAACAGACGTGCTCTCTCTAGGACACCGAGACTGGAGGAGTCACAGCACGGGGGCAGCAGTGGGGAGAAAAGTTTGATATTTTGTCTGGGGCTGTTATTGCTGTTTCTGTTTCTATCACAGTGTGAGGGGAGGTGCTCACAGAGGAACCCCTTGCAGATCTTGGGAGCTTGGCCATGTGGAGTCATTGATGCAAGCCAGGAAGGACTTGTGCCTTCAAGCGGCTTCCTCCAAGTTGCTCAGTCGGATGCCTGCATCAGGAACAGATGTACAGAGACGCCAGGGAGTCCCAAATGCCCATCAGCTTTCCCAGGCATTCTTTGTCTTCTTGGGGGTCTTTTTTGTGTAACCATGTGGTCACAATTTGATTCATTCAACAGATATTGGGCTGCCATCTCAGTAAAAAGAGAGAGCCATCACCCTTGAGGAGTTTACAATCCAGTGGAGAGACAATTACAGATTGGTGTGGATGTGCAGTTATGCCAGCTGGTAGAGGAGCACAGATGAGGCACATCAAACTCTGGCAGGGGAGCTGGGAAAGAGTTCCCAGCAAGAGGGATGGGATTAGGTGCCAGGACCCACTCAAGACATAGGGTGCCAAAGTATCAGAGGCGGAAGCCTTGGAAATCACATACTTCAATTCCCCCACTTAATGTATGGAAACAGTAAAGAAAGCCTGCAACAATATGGAAGGTTCTTGGTTTTTAAGTTTGTAAAAAATCACAATTTTAACTAATTGTAAGTGTCCACAAATGTCAGTTATCCCTAAAAATGTGTCATTATGTTAACATGTATATTTGCTTCATGCGGTTATTTAGCAGGGCAAGGCACTTAATGGAAGAGGCGCCATATAATTTGTCAAACAAACTGGGATGTTTTTGAGAGTATAAGGGAAACAATAATCAATCTGAGACAACAGGAAAAAAATGAGGCCTCTCTAGGCAAAGAAAGATGTATGACCATCTTGTGTAGTGGTTCGGAGTGGGGAATTAGGAGCATGGCAAACTTGAGTCCAAAAACAAATTTCTACTAACTCTGTGTGACTTTAGATTGTTGGACTCTCTGATTCTCAGGGGCATTCCCCTGAGATTAAAATTAATGATTAAAAGCATGAACATTATTGTTATCAGATAGCCTGAGTATAGGCTCACCAGGTTGAATAAATAAAAATATAGGAAACCCAGTTAAATGTGAATTTCAGATAAGCAACAAATAATTTTCTTTTAGTACTAGTATGTCTCAAATGTTGCAAGGGACATATTTAAACTAAAAAAAAATGTTTATCTGAAATTCAAATTTAAGTGGCCATCTTGTATTTTATCTGACAATCCGAAATGGATTCAAATCTTAGTTTCTTCATTATATTACCATGAACAGACACATTACATTTTTCATCTGTGATCTTGAAGACCCTATAAATCGATGTACATAAAAGTTCTAGCACAGTCCCTGACACATAGTTAGCACTCAAGAAAATTTAGGCCCTGCTACCACTATTATTATTTATCCAACATATTTTTGAGTGCCCACTCTGTGCCTCATTTCTGAAACAGATGAAGTAGTGTATGCAGAGCACCTGGCACAGAATCTACTCAGAAGAGGCTAGTTGCTATCGTGATTAGTGTGTGAGTCCCACTGGCCAATTGCTCTTCTTACTGAACCCAATTCTGCTTCTCTACTCATAGTTATATTTAACATGCAGAGCCAGGGCTAGGGTGAGATGAGTGAGGGACATCGGGTCAAAATATAAAAGTATGCCCAAAGCAGTAACAAGATAAATAACATTTCAATGCAATATTTAAAAGAGTAAAAAATGCAAAATACCCATGATGAACAAAATATCAAAATGTTTTTAAAAGATGGAATCAGTCTCTACACTTGTGTGACCAGGCCTGCCTATTGCTGGTAGTGGAAGTAAAAGGAGAGGGAAGCAGTCTGGAAGGCGAAGATTATTTGTTAGAATTTAGTCCTTTTTATAGAAGATTTATGACCCACACAGGTCTTGGTCGTTTTTTACAATAGTTGGTGGGAAAATGGTATTTGCCATATTGAGATTCCCAATCTTGGACATTTCTAAAGGTCTTAGTGCTTACCCTTGAGAATTCCAAGGTTGCCAGTAGCTCTGTTGTCGCACTTCCCCCTGTATATTGACTTTAGGGTCGGGGTGTGTATGGTCTTTCCACATGGCTGTGCGCTCCTAAGGATCACCCAGGGCCAAACACCCAACCGGGCATGGAATAAGCAGTCAGTGAATGTGAAGTGCATCATAAAGTTACACAGAAAGATGATGGCCCAAGGTTCATGGCAATCTGCAATCCTGAAACATTTAGTCCTGTTTTTCTTTAATACTCCATGAAGACCTAATAAAACTTGAAACATGCAGTTGCACATGTCACTACTCTTGTTTCTCCTTTAATATTTCACGAGGGCCTATAGGAGTGAATCACTGTTTAATACGCTCAAAGGCTTTCTGTAATAAATTTAATCAAGTCCTCAGGATCCTAAATAATTGATACATTTTAATCCCATTTTGCAGATGAAGAAACAGGCTCAAGGAGATAAACAAAGCTGCTGTGTGCCAGAGCTCAGGGTCAAACCCAGTCCTTCCTGGCTCTAGGCTTTGCCATGACACCACGCACTAGCACCTGAGTCCAGGAATCATTGATGATAATCTGGAAGTAAATCAAGAGCTTGGGATGCTTATCCATATCCATCGTATCCTCCTAGGCCTGGCTCAAATCCCCGCTCCTGAGATCCCCACCTCCTTGGAATGACAAGGTCTTCTCAATAACCTGGATTCACTGACAGCCCATAATTATGAACTTATTCAGAGCTATCTTCTACATGTTAATTCATTTTTTTCTTAGTTTTATATCACCAATCAGATCAGTAACACTTCAAGGGCCAATCCTGTGTCTCATCTTTCAACCATATTTTTCTCTATCCAATCACAAATCGTAAAGTCAACCCATACAGTAGAGATTTCCTACGTTGAGGGACCTCTTTCTCTAATGCTTTCAATTTATAAATGTAAAAGATGAAACCAAGGGAGATTAAGTAATTTCAACAAGGCCGCATAGGTGGTTTATCTATTCATAGACATTATTGATTGGGTATCTATAATGTGCCAGGTGCAACTTAAGGAAATAGACAAAATGCACGTGAACAAATGAATGAGTAAACAAGACAATTTCTGGAAGTGAAAAATTCTATCAGGGGGTAAAAAAAGAGAAAGATGTGACAGCATATGGGGATGCTATGTTACTTAGGGAGGTGAGAGAAACTGTTTGAAAAGAAGTAATGATAGCATAAAGGCCTGAAGGAGGAGAAACAGCTAATCACGCAGCATTCTTCCACTCAGAGAATGCAAAGGCCTGTGGTGCAAAAAGGCTGTTTCAAGGAGCAGAAGGGAGGCTGCTGGGTCTGGAATGCAGGAAGCTGAGTAAGAATTTTACACCAAGATAAGGGGAAAGCATTTGAGGGCTTTAAGCAGGGGAACCACAGTGTCTAATTTATACTTCATAACAATTCTCTGGCTGCCCTGTGGAAAATGGGCTGGAGAGAAGGAAGAGTAAGGCAGAGAACAGATGGGAAACTACTTCATTGTTTAAAGAATAGGGCGAGAACTCAGGCTTTCAGATTCCTTGTCCATTGCTCTGTGCAAAGTCCAGTGCTGTTTCCTGACGTTGCCTCTGGTTTCCCTTTATCATGAATTGCCTGTTTTATGTCCTTTCTGCCACGGAAACCGCATATTACTCCAAAGGCAAACCCGCTGAGAAGATGTTCTTAGGGATTGGATTTTGGATGCATTTCCTAAAACGTGAGGTGCTACTGTACGGAATGCTGGTGTTGGGCAAACAGCTGTACCGTAAGCAAACAGGCAATCCTCCTGATATGTCATCTTTCCAAAACAAAAGCAAAAACAGAGAAACAGCAGGGAACAAAGGAAGTTCTCATAGGGCACATTTCTCCCAGTTTCTAACTGTCGGAGCTCTTGGTGGCACAGTGTTTAAAGATTGGCTTGACAGTCTGGGATGGGCATGGGGCGGGGAGTGGATAGTAACACTTGCTCTAAAATCATCTGAAAGTCACATGATCTTTAAGCTCCTTCTTTTTCTGTGAAATAAGTCGAAGAAAAGAGAGTGGCCACACTGTCCCTTTGAATGGTAGCTAATGTTTATCCATTTGCTCCCTTCCAGTTGTCAAACAAACATTAATTGTGGTCCCATATTCTTCTGGATATCTTTCAATATAAAGTTCTTAGGAAATGCGGATGCACTGAAAGGGGTCCTAGTTGGCAGCACAACCACACTCCATGCAGAGGTCCTGGATGACTCCAAGGAGATATTATTAGATAATATTATTGTGAGGCCCTTTTGAGAAACATATATTCATAATCTTCTGGTCTGTATAGATTTGTTTCAACTTACTTAAGAGAACTTACAGCTGAGTGCAGTGAGGGGAGGCACCAGGCTGTTAGGGGCCAAGGAGGTGGTCTATGGGGAGACAGGACTGCATGCGGAGCCTCTCCTTAGTTGGCACCAGAGATGCTGAAGTGAGGAAGAGACTTCCAGAAAAGCAAAGAAATGAGCATATCAGAAAGAAACAAAGGGGGAGGATTGGAAAACCTGGCTGATGAAATGCAAAGAGGAGGAGGAGACTGTGCCATGACAAATCCCCTAGCCCATCTGTAGCATCGTGTTAATCCACACAGTAGTTCACAAGGATAGACGTATACTGTCTTAGGCCTGCAGGTGTAGCATGGGAGGCTCTGAGTTGTGCAGTTGTTTGTCCAGGTCATGCAGACAGCAAGAGGCACGGGCAGGATTTGAAACTAGGTGTGTGTGATGACATGGCCCTATCCTAGTAAAGGGTTAGGATGTAAAAAGAATGCAAAGGAATGCACCCTCCATGCAGGATGCACAGGGAGAGGAGACTCCCTGGAAGCCCCCATCAGTGGACAAGGGAGATCAAAGACTTTGGTTTTCAGCTGCCTGTGTGAGTAGTTGGGGGTGAGTGGGGTTATCCGGGAAGCCTGGGAATTTTCAACCTCTGAGAGCCAGCCCAGATGTTTCAGGGTAGCTCATTAACTGATTTATAGTTCTCTAGGTTATTTGACTTTTATAACTAATCCTTTCCCAGTCTTCCCTGACAAGTCCTGTATTAATGAAGACTCTTTTGGTTGCAAGTGACAGAACTCGACTCAAACTTGCTCACTCAAAAATATTTTCTTAGCTCATGCAATAGAAATCTAGGGGCTTGACTTAGCTTCTGGCACAACCTGATCCGGGTATTAACGGTGCCCTCAGGATGCACTCTTTCTTTTCTCCCAGACCTACTTTCCTCTGCACTGGCTTCCCTCTCAGGCAGAACTTGGTAAAGAATGCCATGGTGCCTGTGGCTCCAGGCATTTGTCCCCTCAGTGAGACCAGCATACAAAGCACACCTGTTCCTGAATCATTAGCAAGAAGCCCTCTTCTGGAATTGGGACGTGGACAAGGATTGGACAGAACTGAGACACCTGGACTAACAGCCAGGTGTGAAAGGGGAGGAGGCGCTATTGTCAGAAGACAGAGGAATGGATTCTGGAAAGGGCTAAAAATGAACAGATGCTCCCTGTAGAAGCCATGTTATTGAATTCCCCCAAGTCATGGAGTGTCTTCTAAATCTTTGCTCTTTGAAGGGCGGTCTGTGGACCAGCAATCCTGGAAGCAAGTTATAAATGCAGAACGTCAGGCCCCACCCAGACCTAGTGGATCAGAGTCTGCAGTTTCACCAGATTCCTCTGAAAGCTTGTGCACATTGAAATTCTACAGCCACCAGTCTAAACTTCGTCAAGCACTATTTTATCAATGAACAAGTATTTCTAGAGTAGGAGAAAGAACCTGTTTGGGAAAGAGGAGAACTTTTGGAATCCAGGTTCTACTACTGAGCTCACACAAGTTGTTTTAATTTATGGGTCCAAGGAACCCTCGATTTCCATGAAATACTGGACTATATAGTGCAGTTCTAAGAAATTCTACAGAATTCAGAGAAGAGGGAGCAGCCAGCATATGCTAGGAGAATTCAGGCAACCCTCCTGAAGGAAGCGACATATGCATCACGCCTCATAAAGCGGCATGGAATTTAGTTCTGGGAAACAGAGAGAAAGCTTTTAAAAATGAAAGCCTACCTCTCCTCACTCCATTAATTGCTTTTCAGAATATAAAAGAAATTAAATAACAACAGCTCCAATTAAATAATAGCAACTACCACTTCCCTTGGTAATTAGGGAGGTAGAGTGCATGTAATTAATCCAGAGCCCTGAGAAGCCACTTTAACCCTTTGAAAATCAGCTCCCAGCTATTTCCTTTTCAAAGGAACTCTGAGGATTTCTAGTTGCCTTTTATTCTTGGTGTGTTGTTAATACCCAAAATACCTCTGTGTAAAGCATTAATTGCCTGCCTGCCAGCTCACACCTGAATCTCAATACTTGATATGTTGAAACCAAATCCATCATCATGCTTTGTCTGGTATCTGACCTCCACAATTCAGCTTTAAAAGAATCCTGGATGAATTTGATGCACTCTTCATCCCACATGAAATATTTGTCAATACAGCCATTGCCCTCAAGAAGAAAAATACATTTCAAAACAGAAAGCAAAAAAAAAAGAAAGAAAGCAGCGCTCTATTCCGCTTGTGGGTCTGCTTGTTTGCGAGCAAGCATCCTGAGGTAAGTTAAAGAGACCATGACTCTGGTAAAACTCGGCTTGCAATAGCAGTTTGGAAGGGGAAGGCTGCTAATGACTTGTGACTGCCTTTGTTAGAGGAAGCCGGGGGAAAGTCAGAAGAAGGAACAAGCCAGTGTGCTCTTTGTGCAACTGGATAAAAAGCACTGAGTTCATTAAGAGTGGCTCTTAAGGGTTCAGGGAAATTTTACTTGGGTTAGCTAATCCAGTGCCATGACCTGCAGCCCCACTTATAAACTTATGACACTCTGACCTTGGATGCCAGCCTTGACCCCTCACTGGAACTCCACACTCTTCTGATTAACCTCTAGTTTATTGGCTTCTCCTGCCTGCTCTTGTATCAATCAGGGGACTGACAGCAAAGAGATGACACACACCAATCCACCAAGTTAAAATCTGGGTAATTTGACCCTATTTAAATAAAAGGAGTACTTATAAAGATGTAGGCGGGGTTTAGGGAAACCAACAAGAGTGCCATGGAGCTAGCAATCAGAGAAAGCACTTCTACTCATAGGTCTAAAAGGGCTAGAGAAGTGGCTACTGCATCTGGAGACAATAGCTAAGGAGAGAGTCAAGTGCCAGGAAATGTGGACTTTGGGAGAACGACGCAGTTAGCTCTGGAGGACACACAGGCAGGGAGCCAGGGGATAAATAACCAGCTTTCACCAGCCTTCCACTCTCTGATAACCTGACATGCTCTAGACAAAACGAATGGAATACAGGGGCCAAGGGGTCTATTAACATCATTCCCAAAGGTCAGAGTCCAAGGACACAGAAAAAAGGAAAAGAGGAGAGCGTGGGTGTGGAGAGTCAAATGGATTACGTCCAATAGATAGGCTAGAGGGTATCTCAGACTTACCAAGCCCCAAATGATCTCTGCATTTCTCTCTACCCTGTCCCAAACTTGCACCTACCCCCATTTTCCCCATCAAAGTAATGACACCAGCAGCCACACAGAGAGCCCAAACCTCAAACTTAGGAATTGCTGTTGAGCCCTCCCTTTCTACCACCCCTCACTTGCAATCTCTCAGAAGACCCTGTAGATCAACCTCCTGAACTTATCCCCATGTTTCACTGCTCCCATTCTGGACCAAACCATATGTACTGTTCTTCTAGATTATTTTAGTGGTCTCCTAGTTGGTTTCCTTGCATCTACTCCTGCCTCTCTAAAATCCATTACCAACACAGAATAAAATCCAAACTCCCTGTTCCCTCCTGCAAAGGTCTGTGTTCCCTCTTCCAAAATCCTGTCCCTGCCTACTGTCCTTACCACTCACTGCCTTGAAAATCTCCTCCAGCATTACTGGCTTATCCTGGCTTCCAAATAGGTCAAGTTCATCCCTGTGCTAGGGCCCCTGCATTGGCTATTCCCTTTGCTTGCAAAGTCATTTTCAGGATCTCATTCACATGGCTTAATCCTCTAGGTCTTTGGTTAACAAATTAAATGTCACCTTCTCAAAGACACATTCCTGACCACCCAATCTAAACTTGACACTGGATCCCTCTCTATCACTTCATCCTGTTTCAGTGTCTTGCATATTTATTCATTTAATTATCTGACTTCTTCATTATAGTACAAAGCCTAGGAGATCAATGGCCTTGTCCCCCTTATTTGTCATTGGATTCCCTAGGAGAATAATAGATGCACACAGGAAAGAATAACTTGAAGCAAAAGAGCATTTGGCATTAATGTGTTTCTCAAAAATAGCCACAATAAAACTGAAGGAAAGACAATGCATTTTGACTTTAGGATGCAGATTATCTGAACTTAAATATGGACTCTACCACTTATGAGCTCTCAGTGAGTATGGAGAGATTACTCTGCTGAGCAATCTTTAACCTATTAAATGTAGAGCATGAAATTACATATTTCATAAATCACTGTGGGGATTAAATGGGAAAATGTATGTAATGCATGTAAAGTGATCAGCAAATTGCATGGCAAAGAGTTTATACCCTTTAAATATTAGCTGTAATTTGATTTCAAACAAAAAGTTTTGGTGTTGTTAACATAGGAGAGTAAAATGTTTAAAAGGAGAAACTAAGAATTGCCTATATATTTCAATTTACTTGACAAGTAAACTACAATCAGAATCAGGTCTGTTTTGCTTACCACTATAAATTTAGTACCTGGCAGTAGACCAGAGACATAATAGGTGCTCATTTGCTGCAAATGAATGAATGAATGAGGGAATGATATGCAGTGTAATAGAATGGAAATATGGCTTAGAATCCAAACCAAATTCATTTGTTCATTCAACAAAGTATTTATTTAGCTATACTGCATGTTAGTCATTTTTCTAAGTAATGGAGAGACAGCAATGAATACAACAAATAATGCCATCATGGATCTTATCTTGAGAAAAACATTCAGGATAGGAGATAGGGTATGCTGGGTTGTAATTTTAAGTAGGGTTTGTCACAGAAGACCTCATTGAGAAGGAGGCATTTAAGAAAAGACCTATGAGAAGTGAGGGAGCAAACCAAGCAGGTATCTGAGGAACAATTTTCCTGGTAGAACTAAAGCATGTAAAAAGCCCTGAGGTGAGAGTATAGCTAGTACTTGAGGGACTTCAGTTAGGAGGCCAGTAAGCTGGATGAGGGTAGAACAGGTAGGGCAATGGCAGCGAATGAGGGAAGGGAAATCTTGGTTGGTGGTGAACAGAAGACTACTGGGCCTTCTATTCCAGGTGAGATGTGAATCCATGGAAAAAGTGATTTTTGGAGTGAAAGGGTTTAACTGATTCTAACAGGATCACTCTGATTCTTCTCAAGAAAATTAAACCAAAGAATAAAAGATAGAACCAGAGGAACCAATTAAAAATATTTGGACCAGGATTGGAACAAGTACAGTAACTAAAAATGGTCAGATTCAGGATTTTCTGCCAGTTGGGACATCAAGTGTATTAGTTGGGGTCCTTTAGGGAAACAGAATCAACATGAGATATCTGTAAATAGTCTGAGATTTTATAAAATTCTCTCAAGTGACCACGGGTATGCACAAGTCTAGATTCCTGTAGGCAGGCTGCAAACTAGGAGCTCTGATGAAGGTCCTATGAAGGTCTTTGATGAAATTCCTAGGAGACATTGGCTGTCCAAAGACAAGCTGGAAAATTTTCTCTGAAAGCTGAAATGACTTCCCTTTTTAAGGCATTCAACTGATTGGATAAAACATCACTCATTGCTGGTGACAATCTCCCTGATTGGTTGTAGATGTAGTTAGTCATCTATGCAGTAAATTCACTGATGACTAAAGTCCATAAATGTCCTTGTATTACAATTATCCCAGCGCTTGCTTGACTAAACCACTGGGCACAATTACCTGGCAGAGTTGACACATTAACCTAACCATCACATCAGGTCTGAAAGAAAAAGAAACATTCAGGAAGATGCCAGGGTGAAAATGTACATTTGGTAATTGGAGCCATCTTCATAAGACCTCATTTAGTGATGTGCCCATACTAATGGTTCCTATCAAGGATGGGATCTTTGGAATGTGGTTTTTCTAATATCTTTGTGAAACTGAAGTCTCCAACAGAGAATCAGGGCGCATGTGGCATGGCTCCAGGATATCTTTGTCTAACGTGTCTGGACAGCAGGGCACTATATCTCAAAGTGTGTTCTTTGTAACATTTTCCCCACAAAATGTTAATGGATGATGTAACAAAAATTAATAAAGACAAAGTTAAACAATGTCTTTGCTACCAGATGAATAAGAATCTTTTAAATATTAGTTTGTATTGTGAGTCTTCAAGCTCATAGTATTTACCAAAATGTCTGTCCGTTTTACAGAGCTTACCTGTGGAAGTGCAGCTCTACACACTGTCACTAACAAGAGGGCACAACCAGGCAGGGAGGAACATGAGCAATGGGAAGCCTGGTTGGTCAGGAAGAAGTTCCCTGAAGGATAGCAGATGTGACTCCCCAGTCACTAGAAGCAAAAAGCCACCCAAGAAGCAGAAAATGGAAGCACACCTAGGGAAAAACAAATAAGGTTTCACACAAAACACACAGGTAGGGTCTTGTCTACCTAACCCAAGGACAAGTAATATGAGGATTTGTAACCAAGCCAATCACATTATACCCACTTGAGGGTGCACCATGGATTCTGAAACCTGGAGTTAATGCTACATGGTGATCTAAGAGGTTGCTTTCTCTGTTTAGCTGCCGGAATTAGGATGAAGGATTGATTGAAATTTAGGAAGAATGGGGAATTATAGAATCCACATTCATTAAATGATCTAGAACTAAAATGGTAATATGCTATGCCCTGCTAATTGCATTTTGATAGTCATGTGAAATAAGAACTGCTAGCAAAGTTCAGAAAGGATGCACATGCATGTGTGTGCACTGGGGTTGATGGGCATGGAAATAACTCCTGGGAGAGCTTGCAGAAGGTACAGTGATACAGGTGTCACCAGAATAAAAATTATGTCTAAAAGAGTTTTCTGCCATCCAACTCAGTTGATTCACCACTCCAAGCATTTCCATAATTCACCAAGAGAAGGAATTAAATACTCTTCTTGAAGTGTTTTAAAAAAAGTGGCATGGGTTGCAGAGATAATTAATTTCTTCCCTGTAGACTTGTCCTTAACACCTGATGAGGTGTTACAAAGAGAAATCTCATGTCTCATGTCAGCAGTTTCAGATGGTATATTAACCACTAGACTAATCACAAAATGATCTCAAGAAGGAAATGAATACAAAGGTAGTAGGAGCGTTTGAGGAAGGGTGGGGCATTAAAAATTGCATGCAGTGAATTATCTTAAATCAAGGCCAATCTACTACATATTGTAGCAAAATGGTAACTTGAAGAACAGAGCTCAAAGGTGGGCTTATTTTTCAATCACGTTCATTTCTAAGGGCTGTTTTCCATTATTTAGCTCTGTATGGATATGGCTGGTAAGAAATGCCTCATACAACGCATGGCTATGTGTGAGAGCCTTACTGCTCCTTCTATTTCAAAGCTCTTCTCCTTCCTGAAGCCCTCAGAGTTCTCATCAATCACTCCCCGTCTTAACCAGTGGTAGGACTTAACCTTCTATTTGTGTTCTGAAGTGTTCTTTATATTCTGCAGTGTTATATACAATTCATTTTTGGACTAATGAAAATAAATTAGGGACCTTTGGGACTAAAGGGAGCTTCATAAATAAACTATTTCCTCTTCCTTAAAATAGGGGTATTAGTACCTTTAATGAAGTATTCTTGTGAAAGTTAAGGGAAATGTATGAAAAATTACTATAGTATCAACAAATGTCACCCTTTTATTACTGATTATATTATCTTCAAGACGTAATCTAACATATTTTTCATTTAAGAGGAACAAACTGAAGCTTAAAACAGAGATTTAGTGTGGTGGAGTCGGATGGAGCTGGGTTGTAGAACACCGCTTGCTAGCTGTGGACGTTTGACCTCTCTGACTTGCCTTAGAAGAACTCTCAGTATCCCCTTCTCTAAAAGAGATGATGATGACATCTATTTTGCACTGTAGATTTGAGGATTAAATGATAAAACAAATGTGAATCAATTTATGTGGTACATGCATATTTCAGACACAATACATTCTAGAAAAGCAAAAAGTAAAAAATAAAAAAATACTGCAATATAAAATTAAATTAAATTAAAAAAACCTCTAGAGGAGTTTTAAATGCTCACTGTAGGCCGTGGTGGCTGGTAAGAAGTGGAAGCAGAGAGGGGAGTGAGACTTCATGGTGAAATCCAGCAACAGTAGGGAAAATGTGGAAATTTCACCTGAAAACAAAATGAAGACCTAGATATTAGCAGAAGACGCAGACTCTGGGCAGAAGGTGGAAATGAAAGGTGCAGACTTATCTTGGCAATTGTGGAAGAGCTCCAGGATTATATTTTCATAGTCACTCTGAAGGCCAGAGACAAGAGGAAGAATCCAATAACTGACAGTCCTTTTAAAACACACACGCACACTGAAAGCAGTCTTCATGATGCAAACCAAAACTTTGTTCTAATTTCTTACACTCATTTGTAGTTTAATAATACTTTTATTTAAATTACACTTGATTGATGTGGGCACCTCATATTCCAAAGGCGTTAACCTGGCCCTGGTGGGCTGGAGCTCACCCACTACTAAGATAAAAGTAAATGAGGTACCTTTTTCTCATGGTCAGTCCCTGTTTGGAAACAGCAGAAACAAATGGCATTTTAAAAATCTGTTCCAGTCCATTCTTTTGTGCTTGATCTAAGATCCTTTCCAGAAGGAATCTGGAAGATAGAAAAGTCACACTCCCTTTGTGGATTCCAATAAGGGGTATTTAAATGAGTTGGATAAGGGTCACTACTTACAGAACTGATTATGCATTGTGCAGCTTCTGGGGCCACCATTCACCTAGTTAGTCATCATTGACATGTAGTGATACAACACCATTTCTGGTAGATAGGAATAAAATGACCTGAAGATGGTCTACTTTCTTCTAATTGGGACAAAGTCTCCATATTGATTAGTAGGAACGGTGGGTAGGGAAAAAATTGGTCTCAAATTGGCAAGAGGTGCGGAAATTAAAAAGAAGTTAAGACTAGTTTCCATCATCAGTGTGAGTGAATGCCTAGAGAAGGTGCTACTTGTGATGGTGTCTCTGAGTAGAAGGAGGCTGTTGTATATATTTATAACCCAGGATATAGCCAACAAAGGAAATCAGACATTTTGTCAAAAGAAATTTTATGGAGAGGGGAAAACGGTCCCAGAATATCAAAATAGATGGGTGCATTTAATGTTGGTACTAGGAGGATTGGAGGCAGGATGGAACATGGAAATGAGTGAGTGGCTAATTTGTAACTCAGATGAAAAATGGCAGTTTTGTGTGAAATCAGAACTGAACTATGTCTCTCAACTTAAAAGAAAAAGAGAAAGTCTACATATTTGCTAAGAAGTGGAGAGGAGTGTGAAGGTGTTAGAAATAAGGAATCTCCAAAATATTTTGGGTGGGAACCTGAAGACAAATGCTGTGACTGTTGCATAAATATTAATTCCACTCAAATGTTAGGTAAGTAGGGGTCACATGAAGTTTTCATCTCTTGTCATCACATGCTCAGTCCTTATATTTCATGTCACCACCATTTGGTATTCCTTTACCCTTTGCCTTAGTGTGGAGTTCCTTTCATGATCAATTTATCTTTTCCTTACATCCTCATGCTCATTCTTTAAGACTTAAGGCAAGACTTCAAGTTACACAGGATGAATTCAACATAAGGAATCATATTTACTTTCTCTAGAAGTTTTAATAAGTGATGTTAAAGTAATATAAACCCCAGGATCAATGAGAACATGGGAAAGATCAGCATCAGTTGAGGGATGTCAACACAATTTTTAGAAGAGGCAACTCAGGTGAATTAGTAGTACCTGGCTGGGTAGAGCAGAGAAAATTGAAACCTAATATAATAGACATGAGGTGGGGAAAAAAAGAAGGGAGCAAGTCAACAAGAAATAGGTGACCCTGAAAGTTTTCAAACATTGGAAGCACCTGGTTTTCTCTAATGGTAGGATTTTTTGAGGGGCTGAAATAGGAGGACTACTTAAAAATCTGTCTAAGGAGCAGTCAGCCATCTATTCTCCCTGCTGGCAAGCATAGCTGGTCACTGGCAGGAGAAGGGAAATTTTCTCTTTGGAACACTTGATACCAGACAAGCCAAGGGCAAGAACAAGGTATCGTATGTAAACAGGGTGGTTACTGTGAAGTCAACGCAAAAGAAGTGAGATGCCCAGTACCTCCTTTTGCTTATCTTCCAGAATACTGAGAGCCAGGCTTCTATCAACTTGGCAGGAAATTAGAGGTTTTTTAACTGGAGAAATAAAGCAACCAAAGATAAACTTCCTATAGTTGCTATTACTTGGGGATCCAACAATGAGATGCCACAGTCTACCTGATTAATCTGCAGAAAAGCCTTCCAGTCAACAATGGCCACACACATACAGAGCTTCCCATCAGATTTTAGTGTCTCAAACTTATGTAGACATTCAAGGAAAACCTCTGACATAAAAGAATGAAGCCACAAACTTAACAAAAAGAGCAGTTTAATAAAAAGGAATTTGATGAAAGTGGGCGGCATGTAGACAGCAGAAAAAGTCTATACTTAGGTTTTCATAGAGGTAAAAAATTGCATAGTGAACAAGATCAGAAAAAAGAAATATTGAGAGAATAAAAAATCATCAGAGAATTGAAATATTATTGCAGCAATAAACATCCAATTAGATGGTTAGGAAATCAGGTTAAAGAAATTTATTGAAAAGATAATTAGATGGAAAATGATAGAGAAAGCATTAGAAATTTAGATGATCACAGGATGTTCAAAAACTGATTAGTACAAGTTCTACAAAGTAGATACAGAGAACAAAGACCAGAGGAAGTTTTCCAAGGGGAAATAGGTAATTTCCTAAAATTAAAGGGTATGAGTTTTAATACAGAAAAGTGTCTATCACATATCTGGAGCAATGAATTGAAAAAAAATCCACAACAAGTCACATCATTGTGAAATTTTACAAAACAGGGGATTTAAAAAAAGTTTTCAAAAAGTAAACAGGAGACACACACAAAGTATTAGGAATCAGAATGTCATCAGACTTCTCCAAAAACAATATAATAAGCTAAAAGAGAATGACCCAGTATCTTAAAAATTCTGAAAGAAATTAATTCTATATCTAAATAATTTGGGTATAAGGAAGACAGTTTCAAATATTTAGGTGCTCAAATAATTAACTTCTCATGGACTATATAATGGTTTTGAACTACATGTACCACAGAAAAACATGTTCTTAAAGTTAAACCATTCCTGTGGGTATGAACCCATTGTAAGTAGGAACTTTTGATGAGACTACTTCAGTTAAGGTGTGACCCATCTCAATCAGAATGGGTGTTATTCCTATTACCAGAGTTTTATAAGAAAATGAATTTCAGACAAAGAAAAAGAAAGCCACTGGAAGCAAGAAACTGAAACAGAACCCGGTAGAAAAGGAATGATGCCTCCATGTGCCTTGCCATGTGACAGAGGAATCAAGGATCACCAGCAGCCAGCCCCAGAATGCCACAGCCTTTGGGGAGAAAACATTGCCTTGATGATGCTTTGATTTGAACATTTTCCCTGCCTCAAGGCCGTGAACAAAAAGTCACCATTGTTTAAGCCAAACCTTTTGATGGTATTTGCTTGAGCAGCCCAGAAAACTAAAACAGACTGTTTCTTATGAATCCAACTGAGTGAGTAAACCAAACAAGAGGAAGAAAAATTCCAGAAGACAGTAGCAGGGTGATGAGACTGCCAGGGGAAATATCTCACAAGAAACAAGGAAAAATCAAAACAAACAATAAACTGGTGGATTATCTAGTATTGAGATTATCAAGTTTGACTCCTATCTGTTTTGCATGCATATTAGTCTGCCAATGGGGTGCTGATGCAAAGTACCAGAAATCTATTGCCTTTTATAAAGGGTATTTATTTGGGATAAAAGCTTATAATTACAAAACCCTAAAGAGTCCAACTCAAGGTTGCTTTCTCACCAAAAGTCTGTTGCCACATGTTGAAACAAGATGGCTGCTGATGTCTGCCTGGTCTCTCCTTCTTGGGCTTTCTCTTCCTCTTGAGGCTCCATGGGCCCAGCTTCTTCCCAATCTCAGCGGTAGGCTGGCATAGGGCTTGTCTCTCAGGGCTTCCTAAATCCAGCTTTTTCCCAAACTCAGCTGTAGGCTATCAGACAAATAACTCATCTCTCCCCGGGGTCCCAGGATCAAAAATAACAAGGTTCTCTCCTCTTCCGTGTGTTTT
Source organism: Cabassous unicinctus (assembly GCA_029593785.1). NCBI lineage: Eukaryota > Metazoa > Chordata > Mammalia > Cingulata > Chlamyphoridae > Cabassous > Cabassous unicinctus. The sequence continues at coordinate 19,540 of JAQZBX010011635.1, read as the reverse complement.
CTTGAGTGAGTGTCCATTTATATAGGCCCACCAAGGGGGCAGGGACTCAACCTGAGTCACACAGTCACACCTTACTGATGTGATAGACTCAAAGCCCTGATCTTAATTAAGATCAATCTTTAATTAAGCCCTAATCTTTAATTAAGGGCCCTCAAATGAATCCAATATAATCAAAGGTTTTCACATCCAGAAAAGATTAGTTTACAAACATAATCTTTCTCTTTTCGGGATTCATAGATAATCTCAAACTGCCACAGTACGTACTATGAAAATTTTTACAGTCTATCATAATATTTGGTGTTCAATTAATAAATCAGATTAAAAAATAAATAAGGAAGCAAAGCAATTTTCAAGTCTTAGAAAGTAAGCTGTATATGAGAGGAAATGTAATCAAAAGACACATAATATCAATAAAATTTACATATGCAAATAACACAAGTGCTGAGTACAGATTTATCAAAACAACTGCTGAAACTATGTTGGGTCAGAGTTGGAAAGGACCATAGCATTTCATCTTGCATGCTAAGACATCATCAATAGGTAGTACCAAAAGCTAATAAACAAATCATGGGCAGTATATTCTGCTACAAAATGTTTTTTAAATGAGGATTGCTTTATACATGATTGCTCTGGACATAACATAAAGATCTTGTTTCATAGGCAATTTTTTTCAGCATTCTAATATTTTGAAACTATCAAAGGCAAGTTTTCTCAAAGCTGAAGAGGGAAGGGTATTAATAACATATGCAGAACTTGAAAAAACACCTGGGAATTCCTACAGAAATGTCTTCCTCCTGAGCAAATAGTGACATTTCAGTGGCTTTTAGAATCACTACAATTTCCTTTAAGTTAAAGGATCTGGGGAAGCTGAGGAGGCGCTGATGAAATAGCTGCGAAGCTGTGTTAGAGAATAAAAACAAGATTGATGATGAAATTTAAACTTTGGGAAAGATTTTTAATTTTGATGAAACTGGTCTCTATAAGAAGCAGATGACTTCAAGAATTGATATTTTGAACTAGAAAACATGCAACCCAGGATATGAGGCTGCAAAGGATCCAGGGACTGTGAAGCCAGTGGAGATTTATCTGTGCAGATATATTTATTAGGCCTGTTATTGTTTTGGTTGATGCACTACTTTTAAAGATCCATAGATTTTGAGTGGTCTGCCTTAACCTTATTTTCTCTTACAAACCCTGTTATTCTAAAGCCTCATTTTCCAGAACCCTAAGTTTTTATGGTAATACATTCAACATAATAGCAGAAATGCCTGTGCTGAAACATGGAAGTAAATGACAAAAGAAACTCCTAAAACAGTTGGAATTATTGATTCTGAAGAGCATTGGTTGAGGGTAGGGGATGAGGGCATGAGCCTTCTCTTTTTTTTTATAACTCTACAATATATAACTTTCATAAAAATAAACTTTAAGCACACAAACAATTTTCAATAAAAAGACTTGAGAAAGAAGTTATATGTCTTGCAATATAACAGATGAGAAAAACTGACATCCTTCTTACTACCTATCACTCAGAAATATTGGATACATCATAACATGCAGCCTTTTAAATACTTAGTTGAGTTGTTAAGAAAATAAACTAGGGACCAAAAATAGAGAAAGATTTTAAAAACAGAGTCATGAGTGTCAGCTCTTTGGAACGGAGAGGAGGAAAGAGTTCATTGGGGGGTCTCAGTAAGCAGAGGTGTTGGAATTGAAACCCATGCTTACAACTAGGACCCTCAAAGGCCCCATTCACAATGAAAGAACAGACTATATATGTGTGTGTATAAACATATACATATATGGACATATATACGTACCACATACACTTATACATATGCATATATTCGTGCATACTCACACACACATACACATCCATGTGCATATACATACATATACCTATACATTTGCATATATCTCTTTTCAACACAGGGGGTTAATAAAGAAGCTTACCTCTTTAGGGCCGGGACTGTCTGACTATGTGGAACAAAAAATCTCTCCTGAGAATTTGTTGTCAGAGTTCTGCTCTCATGTGAGTTTGGGAGTTGAATTCATACCACCCCCTTAAACTAATAAACTAAACTTACATGTGGTCCTGGGCTGCTGAAATTCTGAGGTGCCTGTCAAGAGCCCTTACAGGGGGTGCATCCTTAACTAGGCTACTTAAAAGATCTGCATATAAAATTCAGCTGAACATTAGCTCACAGACAAAAATTATAAAATTCAGAAAAGAAAAAACCCATTCTTTAGTCATTCAACAAATATTTATCAAGACCAATTATATGTGCCAGACATTGATCTAGGCACTGGGAAAAAGCAGAGAAGGAAAACAAATCCCCTACAGGAAATTACATTCAAGTCAAGGAGACAGACAACTATCAGGCCCTTCATAAATGCCAGCAGACTTAGGTCCCCTAAATTGCAGACAATAGGAGTATTGGACGTACTGTAGAGTATGTCAGTTTTTGAATGACTACAATGGAGAATCACCAGAGTGATATAATAAAGTAACCAAACAGAAACAAAAATAGGAAATGCAAACAGTGAGAGGTAATAAAAATAATTGCTAGCTAGGTGTTAAAGAAGTGAAATGTAAAAAGGAAACCAGTCAGGTGTGGAGATGAAGGAACAAGGGGAAGAGGTGAGAGCTATCCATGTAGGAGCTTGCAGGAGGGGTATCACAGAGTGGAAATTCTCAGCTCTCTCAGAAAGAGGCACTGGTGGGTGCTGGTTCAGAGGTAGGCTCAGAGGACCTGTCCTGCTTCTGTGGGTTGGGGAGCGGTGAAGCTGTATCTACTAGTGTTTGGAAATCTACAAGCTGTAAACAATCCCTGCTACCGTAGCAAACTACTAGAACAAACCGCTGCTGTCAGAGTCAAAAAGTTTTGTTAGGGTGATGCTGACCAGAACAGGAAGCCACCATAAAGGACAAAATATCCCCTTCTTCTTCCACCCTTCCCATCTTCCTTCACGCCCTCAATTGGCAGTGCCAGACAGGGTGCGGCTGGCAAATTGAAAATGTGGTTTGCAGAGTCCCAGTTCAGTCATCAAAACCCAGAGCAAAGAAGGGTGGTTTTGAAGTTGAAAGACTGGCTTGATAATTGGATCATTCTACCCCTTTGGCTCCTCAGCATCTACACTTACACAGATATTTACACTTCCAGGCAGCAACAAAAACAACGCTGCTCCTACCAACCGGAGCCTTTTCTTTTTCTTTGTTGTTGTTTCTTTGGTAGAGATAAGGACGTTCCCACCTTCTCCCAAACATGAAGAGAATGAAAGTCCCAACAGCCATTGTATCCATCTCTGAGAAGCAGTCACTCCATCCATCCCTGGACTATGCTACTTTATTTGCATATTTAGTCATCCCATCTGAATATTTTGTTCATTGAAGAGTAAATTGTGAAATGTATCTCCAATAAATTGTGTCTAAAATAATAAGGTGAAAGGAGAGAGAGAAGAAAAAAATATTGTTTGTGTGTGTGTCTATACACTTAGCTCATATATACACCCTCATGTGCACACACACAAGCAAAGAATACAACATGCTCAGCTTCGAAAGCCCTTGTTTCTACAACTCGTCACAAGGCCATCACTAACGTTTATAACTTTGCCCTTCCATTACCCATTCTGTGTTTCATTTGCATTCAACCAGGTTGGGATTTCTTTATGTTGAAGAGTGATCCAAATCTTTATTCCTGAAGGGTCTCTATCCTCAGTTGCTCTGCCTATTTTGGTTTCTCTAGTTTTCCATTTTGCTATCGGACATGGAACTAAAAAGAAGAACTGTGATGAATTCCACATGGCTCCAGATATCGTACTCTCTACAGCCACTGAGTAGCTGCAACCCAGTGTCCCTTTGGTAACTGGATCAGTAATCCCAACCAGTTGGTTAATGCCGGGCTTTTCCTACCCTACTTCACTAGGCATGCTAAGGATAGTTGGGATAATGTATGTAGAGTAGGGGCTCTATAAATGTAAGTTCCTCCCTTCGAATTTTCCGTCAGATAGCACTCTTTTATTTTACTGTTGGTTATTTTTAGGGGGCCTTCTGAAGAGGTTCCCAATATATACCCCTCTTGTGAAACGTTTAAGGAACAGTAAAAAAAAATAATGGCGATTAAATTATCACCTGTATTAATTATTGAGGCCAAGTGAAGGATGTAGCTTTAAGAATGAGGCAATCTTGCCTTCTAACTGAGCTCCAGGATTTAGCAGCAGATTTGTCCATCTAGTCCTTGGCAGCAGGTGGGAGCAGCTTGCCCAGGTAAGACAAACAGCCTGAGCAGCAGAAGGAAACACGTGCTCCCTGTGGGCAGATAAATCAAAGGTGGGAGCCAAACATGCCCAGTGGATTCTTCCCAAATTTACCGATTAGGTAATTCAGCCCTCCTCCCTCCCCTGCCTCCCAGCTTGAGGAGAGGAAAGGATGGACATGGGAGGGAAACGTGCCTCACTCTCTAGCAGTATCAATAGATAGATGAGGATGGGCCAAATCTGGTTAGCTCTCCTGAGTTTGCAGAAGTGAATCCAGTGCATCCAACTCCTCAGTGAGGCGCGGGAAGTCCACCTTCCTGAGACGATCCCCAAAGCAGGATGAAGCTGCCAAATCTCAGGCACTCCAATGAGTACAGAATCCTCCCAAATGGGAATTTTAGTTTGTTTCAGCACAGTTTTATCCAAGGTCAAATGAATTCTCTATTCCATACTGCTGCCTGAAAACTATGTACATTATACACAAAACAATCTGTCGGAATAAAGTGCAACTCTGAGGATGATTAAAATAAAATGTAGGTTTAATTATATTTTTAGTCATTTGATAAGAAAGAAATATATCATTTTAAGTGTCAATACTCTGAAAGGGTTTGGATACTTCCTATGTTAGAAACAAAACAAACAGAAATTCTGTTGTTCTTTCTTTAAAATCCCCAAATCTCTCTATTTCTGCTAGGTGAGAAGATGCTTTTTCTTTCAGCAATGAATACACAATGACACCACTTTTTAGAAATCCTAGACTGAAGACAAAGTTCTCACCCCTGTTATCCATTTCTGCAATCGATTTCTCATTCTCAAATTTCCCCTACCTTCCTTATCTCAAATGTGGTCCATCCTGTTCTCCCAGGGTACCAAGGTTGGAGATCTGCCCTCTTCTCTCACAGGCTGTTTTTAGTGACAATGGTGCTGTGTCCTCTGAAGGAAGCCATCTGTCACCTTGGCGAATGTGAGTGTCTTGTTTCCTGTCAAGATTTCTAACTTGGTTCCTTTTATTGGATTAGAACGCACACCTTTAGATTTTCCAGCTCATGGGCTGTTGGTGCCAGAATCTCTTTCAGGAGCTGGGGAGATGATCCCACACTCTCTCTGGGGGCCCCTCAGGAAATATTTGATCAGGGTTTTGCTTACTTGGACATGGTCCATCTTGTGTTCCCATTGTCGGGTCACTTATTCTTCACCAGCCTCATGTGGCAAATGAATTGTAAATCACAGAATGTTGACACTGCTTCTCAATTATTCACTTTTCCTCAAATAATGCAGAGGGTAACATAAGGAAAGAAAAAGGGTGATGTCAACTTACCTAAATAAGCTTATTATTTGCAACCCAAATTAACTTTTCTGAGACCACTCACGTCAGGTTAGTTAGCAATGGGAAAAGAGATTCACCTATCTGGCCTCAGTTCAGTTATCAGGATTTAAATAAGAAATAGAAGATAATAGCAAAACTGCAATGCCCTTATTTATATTTATAAATCCAACTAGTGCCCTTTCTTCCCCAAAGTGAGAAAATACATGCTATGAAATAAGTAAGTCATTTTGCGGATCTCCAGATCAAGCTTCAGCCTATACGCAGTTTGCCAAGGTATTGATTGTGGAGAGTTCAACTTGAGGGGCTAGCATTTAGTGAAAACCTATGATAAAGCGGTCATTTTAAAAACATGTTTGTTGCTGTTGTTTTCGTGATCTCTTTGAATCCACATGGCCATCCAGTGAGGCAGAGGTTAAAAGTTACACATTATAGGTACAGAATGGGATGGTAGGATTGCTTAACTAACAAGTCCTAGTTATTGAGCCTCAGAGTCATGAATCACAGTCAGCTTGGACAGACTGAAAATCCACAGTCATTCCATTCCGACACACATGTCGGAGGCTTTTGAGTCTTTTGAGAATTCATTAATTCATTCAGCAAATAATAAGCTCCTACTATGTGTCCTGTGCTCTATGAGCCCTGGGGATATAGCTGTAACAAAGTCCCTGCTCTCATGAAGTCCCCACTCCAGGAAGGGGTGGGCAGGATTAAAACAATGACCACAGAGTTATAACCTAAAGTCATGTAGCCCCGACTCTTTCTGAAATACGTTCCAAATCCATCCGTCTCCTTTCTTTCCCCACTGCTATGTGTTTAGTGCAGGTCCTCATCCTTTCTTCCCTAAGCTATTGAAACATCTTTGCCCTAATAGCTCCAGTCTAGTCTCTAGTTGGCCTTCACGGGATTTTCCTTAAATGTTGGATCTAGTCATGACTTGTGATTCCCTCCTTGTCTGTCAGGACAGTCTAGCCTCGTGACTGAGTGCATGGACCTTGGAATCAGAATGCCTTGGTTCAAATCTTGGCTCCCTCCCTTACCAGTTGTGTGACCCAGGGAATGTTAGTTAGCCTTTCCATGCTGTGATTCCCCACCACTGCATGGAGCTATAGTAGCACTAATACATCATTCTCATGCAATCATATTTTTCACATTTATTGGTCACCTCCTGCAGGCCAGGCACTATTTCAGGTACTGGAGCTGATGTGACTATTCTTTAAGCCAATCAAGCCACCTGGAACATCATGGGGAAATACAGAGGGAATGAAACTGTCATTCATAGAAGGAAAAATGAGGAGACACCACCAGATATAGGTTCGGCATGCAACAAAACCCATAGAAATTGCAAGAATGGCAGGAAAGCACATGCAACAAAACCCACAGAAACTGCCGGAGAGGCAGGGAAGCAGATACCCGGCCAGCCCAGGCACTGCTGAACAAAGGCCCTCCTGCAGCCTCACCTCCAGCTGCGTTTGCTTGAAGTCACCTGAGAAGGTCTCTGGTCCATGCAGCCAAGACTCCAAATGATGGTCACAGTGAGTTCTGTAGAGGAAAGAGGGTACACAGAGCTCAGTGAAAGTTTGGGGTCAGGCAGTCCTGGGTCAGGAGCTGCAACTTAGAAGCTGTGAAGGGGGCCAAGTAATTTAAATTCTCTGAGCCTTGATTTTTCATAAATAAAATGAAGATAATAATGATATTAACCACAAAGGATTGTTGTGAGAATTAAGTGAGATTTTCATATTAAGTGCTTAGTGTAGTTCTTGATGTGTGTTGAGCTCTCAATAAATCTCTTCTGTTTCCATCATTATTAAAAAGGCTCAGAGTCATGAGAAGCCAGTGCACTGGAATGACCAGGGAAGAGGCCCAACCACACTGTGGAAGTGGCCAGGCCTGTGTCTTGCTTGTACCCCTTTGCCACTCAGTTTTTCTGCATGCTGATCGCTTCCTATTGTGAGAATCCATGATTCCCTTTCTAGGCTTTCTCTGGCCACAGGAGAGTGCTCCGGAAGCTGCCTCTGACAAGGGCGATCAGGAGTTTGTGGACAAACACCCAGCTGCCTTGGCCAGCAAGCTGAACAACTTAGAGGGGTGTTCTATACCGTTGTCCGGTGGTCTCCGGTGGATGGAGCCCAGTTGCCGACATGGCAGTCTGCTCATCAACTCACCCGTATCAGTCTCCTTTCTTTCACCACCTCACTCCCTACTCCCCTATCAATGCTTCCTGCACCCCCTCTCAAATAAACTGCTTGAACTAAAATATTTGTCCCAGGGCCTGCTTCTGAGGGAAATCAACCAAAAACATGCATGGTCAGTGATGCCAAGATTTTTTTCCCTTTTCTTTTCTTTTTGCTGGGGATTGAACCCGGGACCGCATTTGTGGGAAGCTGGTGCTCAACCATGAACCACATTGGCTCCCCTGAGTTGTTTTTTTCATTTGTTTGCTTGTTGTTTTTTTGTTTTTGTTTTTGTTCATTTGTTTTGTTTTGTTTTGTTTTGTTTTTAGGAGGCACTGGGAACTGAACCTAGGACTTCCCATGTAGGAAGCAGGCACTCAATGCTTGAGCTATATCTGTTCTCCCCAAGATTTTTAAAATAATTAGAAGGACAGTCTAGATGAGGCTGAGTTAGCAGATGGGTTAGGGGAAGATTTGAGGTTGAGAAAAACAAATATGAGTGGGAAGATACATTATTGTTATTAATTTGTATTTTGTTCTCTCTTCAATTGTCTATTCTGACATTCTGAGCAGATAGTCAAGGTTCATATTCTCTTAACTTAGAAAAAGATATGTGGCAAGGAAGAAGCAAACGTTGCTTGCAAATAACTCCTCTTCCTGGTGCTGTTTTCTACAGGACTGAATTCTCAAGGGAAAAAGCAGACAGAGAAAGAGAGGAGTTTTTGAGGTTTCTTTTAAGATTGAGAAGGCGACTGTTGAAGGCAGGTTGTATTAGTCAGCCAAAAGGGGTGCTAATGCAAATACCAGAAATGGGTTGGTCTCTATAAAGGGTATTTATTTGGGGTAGAAGTCCACAGATACCAGGTCATAAAGCGTAAGTTTCTTCTCTCACCAAAGTCCATTGTCACATGTTGGAGCAAGACAGCTGCCGACATTTGCCAGGGTTCAGGCTTCTTGGCTTCCTGTCTTCCCGGGGCTGCATTTCTCTCCGGGCTTAGCTCCTCTGGTTCCTCTACAAGGTCAGCTGTAGACTATGAGGCTCTCTAGGCTTTGCTTCCCTCCACAAGGCCAGCTGTAAACTCTCAGTGAACGGCTTGTCTCTATTCCGGGGCCTTCTCTCCAACATCAAAACTCCAACATCAAAACTGCTACTCAAAACTGCTCCTTCTGTCCTTTGCCTTGCCTTTTATATTCGATTCCCCCATCCACCAAGGGGTGGGACTCAACGCCCTACTGACATGGTCCAGTCAACGCCCTAATCATAACTTAATCATGTCCAAATTAACAGATCAGTTTACAAGCATGATCCAATTATATTTTTGGAATTCATAATTACATCAAATTGCCAAACGGCTACTACGCAGGTCCTGTCTATACTAGATCTACGAACTAATTGGGACTCAGACATGGCAAGAGAAATGGTCATGAGATGTACTGAATCAGCACTTAAGGCACAACAAGGATTTCTGTGCCTCACTGGACCAGATGCCACATGGCCTCCTTGCTCAAGGACATTGTTGGCTGGGACACAAGGATATCAGCAGCAATTAAAATTAAAGCCCTGTTGCCCATTTTCTGGGCACCAAGTAAGCCTCTAGAATTCTTTTGAAACTTTAAATAGGGACTTAGATAGGGATTTAAAGAAAAAAATAATAAATGTGTTATTCCTACAGACTTCAGTTGGTATAATAAGATACTCACCAGTCACATAGGTGAATGTAGCTTAGTCAGACTAATAAGTAGAGTCTTTTGGCTTGAGCAGAGCATCTAAAGAGAGGTGGGGAAAGGAAGGGAGGGAATGTGTTCCAAAAGATGTTTTCTAGCTCAGGAGATGTTCTGTTATTAGACCCACTTTAGAACTCATCTATGTCCTGGCTATGTCCTCAAACCTGTGGTCCACAAACTGGATTTGGCATTTAATGTTCCATCCAGCCTGGAAGGAATGTGGGTGAAGCCATTTTCTAGACTGGATGGGATGCCTGGATCAAATAGAGCTTCCTTTGACGGGTACTGCTCTCCTTCTGAGGACGTGTGCAAGTCTGCAGACTGTCTGAGAGCAAAGGTGACGTAATGGAGGAAGAAGTAACTCACTTTATGAGACAAAAAGCCTCAAGGGCAGCCCATGCATATTGATTTATTGGCTAGCAGCACTTGATTCTGACCAGCAGAGTTAACCTGCCAAAATGAAGTGGGTGAATCAGCTCATCATATGGGACTGACTTTTTGGAAGCACTCCCATAATCCTCAAATCCAGTATTCCAAGTTGATGGGCTGCTCCAATATTTCTGCCATTCATTGAAGAGCAGTGTCAGAACAGATGGGAGAGGGGGTAGGAAAGAGCTCAGAAGCTAGAGTAAAAGCCCTGAGTTCGATTTCTGCCCTGATCTTTTAGCTACCTTAGTAGTTAGCGGAAATGAAATATGGCAAGTGCAGCCACTTTACCAACTTGAAAGGACAGATATCAGATGATGATGTATCTTTAAAAATGGTGTTGATGATATCATCAATTAATGTAAATAAAATAATAGCAATATTTATACAGTGTTCACTATCACCAGAAATTGTACTCTAAAAGTTTTGCATATTGTAACTAATCAGTCGCATAGGTGAATGTAGCTTTAGTCAGACCAATAACCCTATGTGGTAGGCACTCTTATTATCCCTATTTTTTGGAAAAGGAAACTGAGGCATAGAGGAATTAATTAACTTCCCCAAAGTCACACAGCTCTGAAGTTGTGGGGCTAGAATTTAAACCACATTGCTTGGCCCTAAACTCCTTAGTTTTACCATTGGGCTATGCTACTTTTCTGTATTCTTGTCTCCTATATTACTGTGTTTTGCATTCCTTCTTGATGTGGTTATTTCATTGATCAGTCATTCTCCCAAAGACTATTTACTAAAGTACTATGGGTACACAACATAGGTCTGAGTCTGGTGTTTACAGTGTAGTGGTGATGATTGGACATGCATGCTTTCTCTAATATTTTCAAAACCCCTTAGATGTGTGAAAGGATGCAGTCCAAGTGGACATGACTTTACATATAGTGTTTATGTAATTGAAGAATCATCACAGAATTTCCTTTGATTTTGATGCAGAAAACAAAATGGGCAAAGACATGGAATTTGCAGGTTTTTGCTCTCTTTCAGAAGAACATTGATCTCAGTTGTTCCCCATCTCAGGCCCTGCAACAAAATTAGGGTTCTCATCAAATAGCTCACTTACCAGCTGGTACAGTGCAAAGCATATCAGGAAAATGATGGTGCTGGTGGGGTAGGGATGGCATGGCATGAAGGAGGTGTCACACCTCTTTAGCACCTGCAGTGACCTTTCCTCCTACCAGCATTAACAACCTGAAGATGTATAGCAGGTGAGTCCCCATGCCTGCCAACTCTGCCTTCTGTTGGGACTTCTGGTCTGGGCTAATGACTGCCACATGAGGTATGCTACAATCAGGAAGGGCGTGTCAAAAGCAAATGGATTACTTAAGTAAGTCAAGGAACTTTTATTGAGCTTCCTGCTGCTTCCTGCTTTTTGCTCCTGAAATTTTGCTTGGCCCTGAGATTGGCCCTTGATGCAATGAAGAATAATGGCCAGAGGGGAAGAAGAAGAAACAAAGGAAAGTGGTATCAGGGAAACAAGAGGCAAAAGAGCGTCAAGAAAGGGGAAGAGAAGGTAAACCCATACTACCTATGGCAGAGAAAGCGATGAGAACACAAAAAACCTTCCTTGAATTTAGCAATAGCTGACATTTAATGAGGAAGTGAAAAGTGGAGAGAAAATGTGGATTGGTCTTTCGGTAATCTCAGCAAGAGAACTCAGAGTGAAGAGATTCTTTCTTTTCCTCCCTCCCTCCCTCCTTCCTTTCTTCTTTCTTTCCTTCTTTCTTTCTTTCTCTTTCTTTCTTTCTTTCTTTCTTTCTTTCTTTTCTCCCTCTCCTTCCTTCCTTCTCTCCTTCTTGTCCTCCTTCCTTCCTTCCTTCCTTCCTTCCTTCCTAACTTCCCTCCCTTCCTCCCTCCCTCTCTCCTTCCTTTTTCTTTCTCTTCTTTATTTCTAGACATTGAGTTGCTCCTTAAGCATATTTAGATAATGAGAATTAAAAAGGGACGGGACAGTTAAAGCAAAGGGATAATTGATGGGGCAATGTCCTTATGGAGAGCAGAGAAGACGGCATTTAGAGAGGAGATGGAAAAATTGATGGTAAAGCACTCTGCCAGGCTTTGTGTGTGCTAACCAGCTGCGTAGTACCTGGATCCTCTTATCCATCAGTTAGGGAATGGCCAGGAAAAGAACATGAGGACACTGTAGCAGACATTGCCTATGCTCCTGCTTCTCTTGAATTCTTTATGTATTTACCTGTTTATTTATTTATTTATTTATTTCGTACATCCTCAAAGTTCCCTTCTCCCTGAGTCTTCTTTGGGTTCTAACAGCAGCATCTTGGTCTCTGCTTGGGAGAACTGCCTTCAAGCTACTGGACTTGCTGTGCCTGCAGGTACAGGTGTCAGGAAGTACCTGTGAATTTATTTCCTCCAAGATAATCTTTGACCAACAACAGATTCAGTTGTACCCAAGGCTAATTTCTTTGCTTTGGTAGGAAAAACTCAGAAGTATACTTTACAGGTACAGTTCCTTCTGGGGCCAGGCTGAAGCCAATTCTCTGTGAGCTTTTGCTGAGGTCTTTTTTTTTTTTTTTTTTGCTTCTTTGTTTTGTTTTGTTTTGGCTTGGTTTTGTTTCTTTCCTTTCCTGCTTCTTCTATTCCTCTACTCCCCATAACTCTCAACTTTCAGAATTTCCTAGTAAATTCTTGCAAATGAATCCTTATTGCAGATTCTACTTTTGAGGAATCCAACTTAAAACAGATGCTTTTGGGCAGGGCTTTAAATGATTAACTCAATAGGAGGAATTGGGGAAGAAAATTCTAGACAGAGTAGTTATCAGGATTAAGAAGCCAGAAATGAAAATATACCCAGGAAGAATGGGCAAAGAGTTCACTGGGATTGGGCATGAAGGTGAGGATGGAGTAGGCATCCTTGAGAAATGTCCATGCTGTCAGAGAAGGCAGACAGACCTGCGGGTGAATCTATTTCTTTTTAGATAAGCATGTGAGAAACAGGGTTGGCTTTGAGTAGGCAGATTAGCAGCATTTCTTCTGTTATATCTCTGACCCCTGTGCTCTAGCACTGCAGGGCAAGTCTGGTTCCCTTCAGGAGAAGCTCTGTACTGAGCACCTGCTGAATGTCCAGAAGTATGCTGTGGTCTTGATCTAGAGCCAGAGGGCAGGCTTGTGTTCTGCAGGAGCTCATGAACTGGTGGAGGGTAAGTTGGAATAGAGGATGGTAAGAGCTCTGTTAGCATCAGGAACCCAGGGCTGTGGGAATTCGTAGGAGGGGTGACTAGGTACTTGCTACTTGGAGAAAACTTCCCTTTCCTGTGACATGAGTGGGTATTTTAGATTTAGAGTGAAGGGCTTAGAACAGAGTATGTGAAAAGGCATTCTGGACCCAGCAAAGAGTCCAAGCCTAGGCAGAAAAGATCATGCTGGTCCAGAGAAGAATACGTGAGTCCAAAACGGTTCAACACAGTCTCTGTGTAGGCAAATGGCATTCAAAGAGATACCAAGTTGTAGAGTTGTAAGTTTGTCCGTTCTAACAGGTTGGAATACTAACCATTAAAATAGAGTGAGTCAATGGATCTTAATAGGAGGAGGATGTTAGGATCAGCTCTGTACCTTGAGCAGGTGATTGGCAGTAGCAGTGACAAGAGAGACAATTGCTAGCTCCACCACCAGCACACAGCAGCTTCCTCTGTGCATTATATCACCTGGGCGGAGAATCCATTGTTGGGTGTCTTGTTTTTTTTTGTTTTTTTTTTCATTAAAAAATTCTTAATTTCTGATGGTTTGCATTTCTAGGAAACCATGCCAACAATATTCCCTAAAGGTATTCATGTACAGTTGTTTTTACGTCTTTTAATTTGGTAAATTGCCCTGTGAGACTGATACATATGAGCATTTGGTACCTTTATTTTTTCTGTTACTTTGCTATTTCTTTGGGTAACTGTCTTGCAGAACTAATAATTAGCATACAATTAAATACAATAGCAATCAACCCAGAAGGTGCCTCCTATAATTTGCTGCAATCTTGCCTGGGCCCTGTATCCCTTTTCCTGTTTGATAACTCAAGCCTGAGTAGCAAACATTCAATTATTAGCAGTCTCAATATTGAAGAAGTACCTGGATAAAATACAAAATCAAACAAATTAGGGCTGTCTTGTTTCCTCTGCACACTAAGAGATGGGACGTCAGCAGGTGGCACACTGACCTGAGGTCCGATGGAGCTGCTCACGATGGCATCCTGGCTGAGCCTCCTTGGAAACAACCAAGGGAAGATCTTTGTCGCAGTTCTCTTTGTTTTGCTGTTAAAACATTTGCTTAGAAGATAAATGCTACATTTCCAGAAAAGGTTAGTGCAACAAATTAACTTCCAAGGGCAACGGTGATCATTTGGTAAAAGAGGCAGCCAGGAACCATCGCTGAAGTTCGCTCAGTGCCAAGCACTTCATGAATATTGTTGCTAATTCTCTCAATAATCCTGCCAGTGAGTCTATTATCCTCATTGTACAAGGGGAAAAGCACACTCAGAAAGTTTAGTGGAATCTTGCTGTAGTGGCTGGGAAAGAAGGAAAGAAGTTAGAAAGGGGTGTTTAGACTTGAAGAAAAATATATAGCTGGGTAGGGCAACAAAAATGGTGGTAGGGGTGACTCAGGGGGCTTCACAGGGCAAACAGGGCAGGCTGACATTAGACGGGCATGGTGGGTACTTGGAGAAGCAAGGTTTCAGCAGAGCCCTCAACGAAGTGAGAACGAGACTTTTCAAAGGCTCTGAGATAGAAACTTGCTTGGCATGTTCCAAAAACCTCTAGGAAGCCCGTGTTAATGGTTAATAAGGAAAGGGAAGAGCGGTATGAGAGGTGGCCAGGAGAGAGACAGTGCAAAGTCCTGTAGGTCATGATAAGGACTTTCAATAATAAATATATCAATAAATAAAGGTAATAGCGAGCACTATGTGCCAGACACAGTTCTCAGCACTTTCCACGAAGAGCTTCAGTGACTTCTTCCAACAACCCTGCTTTACAAGGAATCACAATTGATTCAAGGCCTTTAGCTTGTAAGTAGAGGAAACTGGATTTGAATGTAGGCAATAGAACTTCCACAACTGGCCTTGAAATTGCTGGACTCAACAGCACTATAAATCATATTTTAAATACTGAAACGGGAAAGTGAGGGATGAGGAGTCATTTTCCGGACAGGGTTTGAGATTTTATGGGTTGTTCCTATTTTTACTTTGTCCATCTATGTTCCATTCAGGCTGCTGAGAGATTAATTTACTCATTACAGTTCTTGGTGTCAATCAATAGTGACATTTTAAGAAAGTTCAGTGTTTAAAGTTGAGGCTATCAAGTCATTTTAATTCAACAAGTCCTTAGAGGAGGTGAGCAGGGTTTAACTGTGGGTCTGACAACTTCCTGGAAAGACCTGATGCTGATATGAATGGAACCTGGTCACTGTCGTGAGGAACGTTAACATGGGACAGAAGCCAACATCCCTGCCAACAGCTTCTCCTACAGGCCAGAAGTAAGTAAGTGCCGCAAATCTGGAGAGGGAGACGCACGCCTGGAACCCTGCTTTGAGGGGCCTTGGGTTTCAGTCCTGCCTCCACCACTAACGTGCTGTAATTTCAGACAGGGTATGTCATCTCCAGGGGTTTCAGTTTTGTCACCTGCAAGGTGGGGATAAGAATATCTACCACAAAGAATTTGGGAGAGAAATAAAGGAAACTAAATGGCATGAGAATTGCTGCTATGACTAGCACAGGGCCTAGGGGATGATATTCCCCCTTTCCCAGGGGCAGAAGTGGCTCGTGTTTGGGACTGATTCTGATGGGTGGGAGCTAAGCTGAAGTGCTGCTTCCACTAGGAAGGACAGAGGACAATCGTAGGAGAAATGATAGGTTCAAATATCCGAGGTATGAGGTCTAAGCATGACTCCAAAGTGGCACAGACAAGATCAGCACTAGCGTCGGGAGTCAATTTGGGAGCACGAAAGAGAGCAAAGACTGTGGAGTGAGAGCAGGTGGGAAACAAGGACCAGAACACCTGGGATTGTTCAGGCAGAAAGCCTAGTTCCGGTGGCATCCAGAGGGTAAGTTTGGTGGAGGTAAGTGGTCTGGCTTACAGCTTCTGAGTGTTGGTGAGCGACGCACTGCCATTCACGTTTTTATTTATTTTCTGTTTTTCTCATTCTTTGTCTTTCACTTATTCAACACATTTTGTTCCGTGCATACAACAATGTGTCATTGCTGCCAGGCACTGGGTAGACAGCAAAGAACATTGTAGACATGCTCTGTCCTCTCATTGAAATTTTGTTATCTCAGGGAGAGAGGTGATAAACAATAAATAAATACAATTTTGTTATAAAAGTCTGGTGATGAAAATAAAATAGGATAATTATTTAGTGAGTGACTGGGAGTTCCTTTAGAGAATGTGAACAGAGATGGCCTCTTGTCTTCTCCAATTTTATTTAGAAAATTCAAAACTGAAGAGGGCTTGAAAGAGTAGTACAATGAACACATGTGCACCCCTCGTGTAGATTCACAAATTGTTCCCATTTTGGCACATTTGCTTTTTCTTTGCTGAGTCATGTGAAATTAAATTGCAAACATCATGATACTTTATCGCTAAATATTTCAGCAATTAGATTGTAAGAATCAAGTGTTTCTTCTATATACTCCAATATCATTATCACAACCAGTAAATTTAATATTTGTACAATATTATCTTTACCATGCAGTATATATCCAAATTTCTTCCATTGTCCCCAAAATACTCTTTATATATGCTTTTTTTTTCTTTTTTTTTTTTTTTTTTTTTTTTTTTTTTTTTTACTTGGGCCTAATCAAGGAGTACATATCACATTTGGTTACCATGTTTCTTTCTTGAGTCTCCTTGTCTCCTTTAATCTAGAGTGAAGGCAGGAAAAGTCCTGTTGAAGGACCAAAGAGGAAATATCTAAGGCTTTTGTGGGCGAAGAGACAAAACTGAAGATCCTGTGCAGGTTCTAATACAACAAGATAAAAACAAATCACCAAAAGTTTTATATTGATGAAACTCAAAACATAATAATAATATTTGAGTATTTTTTATAATAAAGGTCTACCAAGGAGAAGAACGGAATTTAATTTTTGGAGGAGACGACAATGTTCCATTTAATTGGGATTCAAAGACAGTGTTCCCTATTATCAAAATCAATTATAAATGTTCATCTATTAATGTTGATCTGTAGTGAGATTTTATACATTTCTTTTTTGAATATGTCTTTTCATACAATTAGATATTATAAAATATTGACATCAATCCATAAACATATGATTTTAATTAAGCATATTCATCGTATGGAAGATATTTATAAATTGTTCTTTTCTACATTTGCTTTTTTCACTTTATTTTATTTTTAAATAAGCTTTATATTACATAAATGTTGCATAAAAATATAGGGGATCCCCATATACCCCACCCCCTCCTCCTCCCACACTTTTCCCCATTAACAACATCTTTTATTAGTGTGGTACATTTGTTACAATGGATAAAGACATATCGAAGCATTGTTACTAACCATGGTCTGTAGTTTATATTATCATTTACACTTTGCACTGCACAATTTTATAGGTTTTGAGAAAATTTACAATGGCCTGTATCTGTCATTGCACTGTCATACAGAACAATCCCATACATTTGCTTTTTAACATGTCATTACATTACAGATTAACCACTTTCAATTGAAGTTTAGGTGGAAGCTCCTCAATTGCCCTGTTAAATAGGTTTTAAAACATGAAAATTTATTTTATACTTATATCAAGGTCTAAAAAATGCTGCTGGAACTGTAGTTTGAGCTCAAGAAATCTATCTGGTGCAAATTTGTGTGGGAATGGAGACATTTTAATTTTTGAAGGCAGGGGAAGTCATAAAGCAGGTTAACATTACTTCTGATTAAATGTTAGTTGCTAAAATAACGTATACGATTCAGATATACTCACTGTTCCACCTTAGAATTTCATGTTGAATTCATTAGGAAACATTATCCAGTAAAATCTAATTTCTGAATCTACACAATGATTTAGTTATAATGGTGAAGGATGGTTCTTCTTGTTCAGAGAAATTTTGATCTCATCCCTGAGCTAAAAATATCACACTAAAATGTTATCACTGTTAAGCCATTGAACTGTTATGTGGCAGGGAAGTTTATCTTCTATTTCTAAAAAATTTCACTGTACTAATGGTGTTTAAGTCCTCGAGAACAGATGAAGTTCACAGTTGACACTGACAGTTAAATAACACTTGATAGATTCAAATATCTTTCACAAAGTTACCTGCTGATTAATAATAAATGATTAACCTTAGGATCTGAACACCTTACATTTCCACAAGCTTTATAAATTTTTTTCCAAATAAACCTTTTTCTCCTTCACACTAACCATCACCACCATCAAGTATAATACATCTTAGTAGATTCCACTTCAGGTTGTACTTCTTAGTGTTTTCTCAACTTTCATAAAAATATTCTCACCTGTAGTGTTTCCACACAGACTAAACATAGAAGCTAATTCTTCATCCCTCCAAACTCAGAGTCCATCCTCAAATAAACAACCATGGGGCAGTATTGGTAACATCTGTAGACTCATCAAGAGACAAGGAAAGGAAATCACCTGAAATCATTTGCTATATATTTTACTTGATTATTGATGTTGCTCACAACATCAAGACTTGTTCTCAACTCTTTCAGAAATTATTCTTGTGGAAGACTAATAATCTTAGGCAAGCTGATTTTCTCTGGACATTTCTTCAGCAGCTATTATCAAACAAGATCTAATTAACTTACAATTGGTAAATGGTTTTCATTGCTTGACTAACAAAAGCTTACATCGAAGGCTCATTTTCATTTTTTAAATTTTTGGTGAAAAAGTTTTTCTGTGATGACATATTCAGCTTTAAATGTTCTAATATTGTTGACTGTTGCTTTCCATGACTTTGGGAAAATGATGAGTGCTTGTTCTGGTCATGTCAACATATACTGTATTCATTTAACATGGTTATAGTGTCATTAGATAGTAAAAACTATGCTTTGACATCTAATTTGATACTAAAATAATCCACACTCCATTATGCCTTAAAGGCAACCTTTAGAGTCTACTTTTCTTGTTTCTTATTTTGACAAAATGGGCATTCACTGGAAATTAGTAAAATAAAATGAATTTCTGCTGCATGTTGACACACATGAAATTAAAGCCCTGTGGAGTTATAAGTGTGTCACTGTGATTAGTGGTGTGCTGAGCAGGGGTTTGAAGCAATGAGAGCACCACAGACAGTCTCTGCCACGACTATTAAACTCAGAATTGTATTACTAAAGTCATGAACTTTAAGAAATGAATGAATTTGGCTGTATTCCTAAATTTTATTTACAGACGCTGGAATTTGAAGTACACATACTTTTAATGCATCATAAAATATTCTTCTTCTTTTGGTTTTTTATCCATTTAAATAGGTAAAAATCAAAATGTAAAAATAATTCTTAGCTCAAAGACTATACAAAAACAAATGGCAGGCCTGTGGCAGGGTTTGACCCATAGGTAGTAGTTTATCAAAATCTGATCTAGAATTTTAACCATGCCTTTTTTGGCCTTGCTTTTCCTTCCTTCCTTCCTTCCTTCCTTCCTTCCTTCCTTCCTTCCTTC